>RJVU01066372.1:48783-93027 GCA_003731715.1 Anabarilius grahami | reverse complement strand
ACACACACAGGTTTGTTTTGCTATCTTAGTGGGGACTCTCCATAGGCGTAATGGTTTTTATACTGTACAAACTGTATATTCTCTCCCCTTACACTACCCCTATCCCTAAACCTAACCATCACAGGAAACATTCTGCATTTTTACATTTTCAAAAAAACATCATTTAGTATGTTTATTAATCCATTTCCCTCGTGGGGACCGCTGGCTGGTGATGTAGGTGATCTCAGGTTTTTATTACATCGTGGGGCCATTTGGTCCATGTAATATAAACAAGAACACACACACACACATATTCAAACACACACAACTCAAAGTACATACACATTTACTTTTTCTTTTCTTTTTTTTTACACATTCATCACACAATTTGTTCTACTTTGTTAATTTTATTTTTCCTGCTCATATAAATGCTTTGGCAACACAATGTAAAATTTGTATAAGCAGGATAATATATGAGCAGGAAAATAAAAATGAACAAAGTAGAATGAATTGTGTGATGAATGTGTAAAAAAAAAAAAAGAAAAACTTTGCAGTCCATGGCGTTCCCCAGACGCTCATGACAGACAATGCACAGCAGTGTGTCTGCAACAACTTTTCTGATTTTGCACGTGCGTGGGATTTCGAGCACATTCGGAGCAGCCCTCATTATCCGCAGTCCAATGGCCTTGCAGAACGTGCAGTGCGATCCGCCAAACATCTGCTTGAGAAATGTTACAGAGAGCACAGTGACATACAGGCTGCCTTACTCCATCTGCGTAATCTTTTTCACGATTTTTCATAAATACAATATTTGTCTCTGAGATGGAGCGCAGTTGAATAAAATCCTAAAGTTCTGTACTTACAATTTAGACTTAAATACAGCTTAAATACAGAGTAAATGTATAAATATGAATGTATATATTTTCACAGTTAACATTTCATTTAACATAAAAAGCAAACAAGGTTAACTTGCTAATGATATAAAACTAACATTACATAGTTTAACCATACATATTTTGTTCCAGTGTCCTGTCGTCGTCAGCAGTGAAGCGTGTCAAAACCCAATAGAAAGTCATAAAACTTTAAAATGCACACACAGACGTCAACTGTCAGCTGTCTGTCACACAGCCGCTAGCCATGTAATGACGCTTGGCTCATTGTTGCCAAGTCTGGGATTGGGATACTTTTACACTTGTGCTGTAATAACACTACTTTTGGGATGGTTTTGTTGCGCATACCTGGCAACCCTGCACTCCAAAACCCCACCCCTTTCATGCACTCCGAAGTGCGTAGCCCCTGAATTGGGACACAGCTAATGGGTGAGTGCAGCTTAAAAAGTGTCACTGATGGGAAACAGGTGTGAGTGCATGATTGGTTCCCAGGTGGGGGATTGTGGGAAATGGAGTCCATATGATGATAATAGAGCACGGACCCAGGGCACATGTAACATCATTTAAGCAGCCCCTAAAGTAATAACTAACAATTTTTACAATGGAAGTGATTCAATCAACAATATGAATTGTGAAAAGCGCTATAAAAATGAAGATGACTTGACGACTGAAAATACCCGTGTTACTGTAGATTTGAAGACTAAAAATACACCAAGCACAATGAGCATTTACATGCACACCAGTAAGATGATAACTTATAAATAAAAATATCAGCTTATTAAAATAACCAGTTTTCCTCGTTTACATGTGTGGCAGGTCTAGTAGAGTTCTGCTTGCATGTGGTTGGTTATTCTGCTCATTGATTCCCCTATCAGCGGGCAGCGGAAGTGTATATAAACTGGCTGGTTAGATGGAATGGCGTCACAAGTCACCACCCCTTTCAACCGGTCCCGCTAGTCGGCGTTCAGGTATGTTATGTGATGTTGGCTGTATTGTCAGTGGTAAATTGTAGCTAATGTTAGCTTATTTTCAGAACAACGCGGTGGATAATCCTGTGGCTGTCAGGAAATGAACACAGAGAGAGGATCCAAGTGCAAGTAAAACAATATTTATTGACAGAATACGCTGTACAATAACTTCACTCCAAATGGGCAGTCGTTGCAGTGACTGAGGCGTGCTGAAGCAATGGCGTGCAGAGGCAGATGAACAGGGTGGCGCAGGGCTGCAACGGGTATCAGAAACCAAGGATAATCCAACCCAGGCGCGGGCACAAGACAATAGTCCAGAAATCCAGGAAACAGGAAGTGAAACACGGAACACACGACACCGGGACAGCCTGCAACGAACTGACAAAGACACCATGTAGACACGCACATTAAATAGCAAACACAGAACAAGACACGGCTGGCAGCACATCACAATCAGACAGGTGGGTGACGCCCACACAATCACTCACTCACAGGCAACACACACCACAACCACACGAGGGCGAGTAAGTGAACCCATGATCCGTGACAGTGGCTGACATTAGGTTGAGGTTTCCCCTCTGCAGGTAGGTGGAAGTCGTCGGTGATATGTATTTAAGAATTCGCTTGTATTGTAGCTGCATCTTTGTTTTTGTAACAGAGTTTAAAAATATGTTAATTAAATTCAGCATGAATTGGGGAAACTCGCCATTGGCTTTTGTGTTGCTCGCGTACGTGCACATGATATTGCGGGGCGGAGCTATGTAATCAGAGTCTTATAGCTCATCCTGCTGGTAAGTCGCATCAATGTTTACTCTGTCTTAATAACTAAGTTTGGATCGATTTCAAGCCCAAGTCTGAACTTTAAACTACACAGTCCTACGTCGGCTCATTCAGCACCAGTTATATGCCTAGGCGGAGAAATGTGAGTTTCACCAGACCAAGACTTCATTCCTGGGGTATGTCATCAGTCAGGAGGGAGTGGCGATGGACGATCAGAAAGTCTGAGCCGTACTGAACTGGCCAAAGCCTCAAACACTCAAGGAATTACAATGCTTTCTGGGGTTTGCGAACTTTTACAGACGCTTCATCAGGAACTTCAGTCTCGTAGCTGCACCCCTGACTTCAATGACTCGTCGGACCTCTTCGTCACTCTCATGGACTCCCGAGGCCTCTCAAGCGTTTCAAGAGCTCAAGCACCGCTTTACCACAGCGCCCATCCTTCATCACCCAGAGCCCAGCAAAACGTTCATCGTGGAGGTGGACGCCTCCAGCACAGGCATTGGAGCGGTGTTATCACAGGGACACGAACCAGCTAATAAGATGTATCCCTGTGCTTACTTTTCACGAAAACTATCAGCTGCTGAACGCAACTATGATGTGGGAAACCGTGAGTTACTCGCCATGAAGGCCGCCATGGAGGAGTGGAGACACTGGCTCGAGGGGTCTCAACTCCCATTCATTGTTCTCACCGACCACAAAAACCTTGAGTACCTGAAATCAGCCAAGCGTTTGAACCCTCGTCAGGCCAGATGGGCCCTCTTTTTCACACTGTTCCACTTCTCCGTCACTTACCGTCCTGGTTCCAAGAATACCAAGGCAGATGCGTTATCCAGAATACACGAAGAGAAAGAGTCAGTCCAGAACCCCGAGACCATCATTCCCACCAGTCTCCTGTTGGCGCCGGTTCAATGGGACATCTCCACCGAAATCAACCTGACAAACACACAAACTCCACCACCACCCGAATGTCCGCCCGAAACTCGTCTATGTCCCCGAGCAACACCAAGACAAATTACTACACCATGTTCATGACAGTCCCAGCTCAGGTCACCCAGGCATCACCGCTACACTACAAATGCTCAAAACTAAGTACTGGTGGCCCTCCATATCTGAAGATACAGCGCACTTTGTCACTCACTGCACCCCCTGTAACGCCACCAAATCCTCACACCAGCCACCAGCCGGACTACTTTAACCGCTACCCATTCCTCACCGACCCTGATCACATATAGCCATTGACTTTGTCACAGATCTCCCTAACTCCCAGGGCAACACCACCATTCTGACTGTGGTAGATCGTTTCTCAAAGTCCAGCATGGTTAATCCCTCTACCCAAATTACGCACAGCAATGGAAACCGCTGAGGCCTTATGCAATTATGTGTTCCGGTTCTATGGCTTGCCCGAGGACATAGTGTCTGACAGAGGTCCACAATTCACCTCCAGAGTCTGGTCAGCTTTCTTCCGCTTGCTCAATGTCAACATCAGTCTCACATCCGGCTATCACCCACAGTCTAATGGTCAAACTGAGAGGTTGAACCAAGAACTCACTCGCTTCCTCCGTACCTACTGTCACAGCCAGCAGGCCGACTGGAGCCGATATCTCATGTGGGCCGAATACGCTCAGAATTCCCTCCAGAAACCAGCCACAGGACTCACACCGTTCAAGTGTGTTCTCGGCTTCCAGCCTCCGCTATTCCCTTGGTCAGGAGAACCGTCTGAACTGCCAGCCGTCAACGAATGGTTACGCAGAAGTGAGGAGACCTGGAATCGAGCTCACATTCACCTACAACAGGCCGTACGCCGCCAGGAGGTACAAGCCAACCGCCACCGTCGCCCAGCACCTGAGTACACCCCTGGTCAGTGGGTTTGGCTGTCCACCCGGGATCTTCGCCTCCGGCAGTTGTGCAAGAAGCTCAGTCCTAGGTATGTGGGTCCATTCAAAATTATTAGACAAATTACTCTAGTTTCATTCCGTTTACAACTCCCTGCTAATTATCGTATTTCTCCTACATTTCATGTTTCTCTGCTGAAACCCGCTGACGGTCCGAGGGAGGGTCAGGGGACCACCACGGCCGAGGACCAGAGACCTCCACCGCTGCTGGTTGATGACGAGGCGGTATACCAGGTCCGAGACCTGCTCGATTCATGACGTCGCAACGGGGTGTTGCAATATCTGGTCGACTGGGAGGGTTACGGTCCGGAGGAACGATCCTGGGTCAATGCTTAGGACATTCTCGACCCTTCACTCACTGACGAGTTCCACAGGACGCATCCGGAGAAACCGGCCCCCAGACCCAGAGGTAGACCCCGACGTCGTTCAGCCCCTCGCGTCAGGAGCCGCTCGCAGGGTGGGGCTCTGTTACGATGGGGTCCTCTGCACCAGATCTCTCGGGCTGCCAGAGGGAGCCCTCACCGGAGTATTAGTTTCATTCGGACTACATTTCCTGCACACCCACATACCTGGGACTGATCACGCATGCACCTGCCGCCAATCACCTCATTACCACACACTACTTAACACACACTCTCACTACAGTTCATTGCGAAGTCTTGATCAGCCACGGTTATCATTTCTGAGCATTTATTATTATTGTCTGCCTGTTACCGATTGGATTGTTATTCTGGACTGTGATTCTTGCTGTCTGCCTATTGACCTGCCTGTTAACGTTTATCCCCGTCTGCCGCCTGCCTCGAACCTCTACCTGTCCCCGTTTACCCTGTCTGCCGCCTGCCACGACCCTTTGCCTGCATTCTGGTTTATGATTCCTGTACTGCCCTTGTTTCTGAATAAACTGCAAATGGATCATCCCTCGTCTGAGTCGTTACATCAGGAAGCTTCGGAGCACAAATGAATCAGTGTGTCGAATCATGATTCGGATCGCGTGTCAAAATGCTGAAATTGCGTGACTTTGGCGCTCCGAACCGCTGATTCAATCTTCTGATTCATAACGCTCCGAAGTTTCCTGAAGCAGTGTTTTGAAATCGGCCTTTTTTTTTTTTTTTTTTTGACGCACCAAAAATATTCTCGTGGCTTTATAATATTAATATTGAACCACTGTACTCACATGAACTGATTTAAATATGTTTTTAGTACATTAATGGATCTTGAGAGAGGAAATGTCATTGCTCAGGCCTCACTGAGCCATCGGATTTCAACTAAAATATCTTAATTTGTGTTCCGAATTTTTGGGTGAACTAACCCTTTAATCTTTCATTTATATTTCATTTTTACATCCACGTCTCCTGCTGATAATAATAATAATAAAATGATGATCGTACAAGCTGAGTGATTTCATGACAAATGTTTAGTGATTTAGGGGGTGTTTGCTGCGGTCCGAGCCTGGTGCTCCTCTCAGCGTTGTTCTGGCTTCACACTAAACTTGACTCTATCAAACTTTTTTTTTTATTGAACTATAACAAAAATATTACACATTTACAAAACAAATTTGCATACAACTTACATTCAAACACATCAATTTTAAGAGGGGCTAAGACTTTACAGGATACAAAAAACAAACAAACAAAAACATATTTAGTCTTTAAACCATCCATATAAATAAAAAATGGAATAAACATAGAGGATAAAATAAAAACATTATAATAAATTATATTTATCAAGTAAATCTAACAAGTAGTTTTTGACAAAGTTTTTGAGTATTGTCTCAAATAATTCTTAAATACAATAAACGGTGTGATTTTAAGAAAAGAAATTCTTTGCTAACAAAAGTAAAATATTAATCAAAAATACTTCCTAGTTCTAGTAAGAACTCTAGCTGCTGCATTTTGTATGAGCTGTAGTTTATTTATCAAGCGGGACGAAACAACCACCCAGTAGAGCGTTACAGTAATCTAGCCTTGAGGTCATGAACGCATGAACTAACTGTTCTGCATTCTTCATTGAGAGCATATGTCGTAGTTTAGATATATTTTTAAGGTGGAAGAATGCGGTTTTACAGATGCTAGAAACATGGCCTTCAAATGAGAGATTGGTATCAAAGACCACACCCAGGTTTCTAACTGACGACGAAGACTTAACAGAGCAGCCATCAAGTGTTAGACAGTATTCTAGGTTATTGCGTGAAGAAGTTTTTGGTCCAAAAATTTGAATCTCTGTTTTTTCTGAATTTAGTAGTAGGAAATTACTGGTCATCCAGTTTTTTATATCAGCTATACATTCTGTTAATTTAACGAATTGGTAAGTTTCATCAGGGCGCGAAGAAATATAGAGCTGAGTATCATCAGCGTAACAATGAAAACTAACGCCATGCTTCCTAATGATATCTCCCAAGGGTAGCATGTACAGAGTGAAAAGCAACGGTCCTAGTACTGAGCCTTGCGGTACTCCATATTGAACTTGTGATTGATATGACATCTCACCATTTACTACTACAAACTGATAACGTCAGATAAATATGATTTGAACCATGACAGTGCAATTCCACTAATGCCAACATAGTTTTCCAGTCTATTTAGAAGAATATTGTGATCGATAGTGTCAAATGCAGCACTAAGATCCAGTAACACTAATAGAGAGATACAACCATGATCTGATGATAAGAGNCATTCTCTCTCTCCAGGAAATGCGAAATACTTCTAGTTTTGTTTTTTTCCAGCTGCGCTCCATTTTTCTAGCTGCTGTATGTCATTTCCATGTACAGAACTCTTATTATTCAACTATGCCAAGGTAAATTCAATTTTAAATTCTAAGGCACCTTTAAAGACTTGAGGTTGGTTGAGGCATTTACAGTCTTTGTAATTAGATGAGTGAACAACTGTAGCACAAGTTGGGGGCCTCAAGGGACGTGGTTGGGAACCACTGGCATAATGTATGGCAGCGTAGAACTGAGCAGTTTGGAGCATATATATATATATACATATATATATGCTCCAAACTGCTCAGTTATATATTATATACACTGAACAATATTATAAATGCAACACATGGTTTTGCCCCCATTTTTCATGAGCTGAACTCAAAGATCACAGACTTTTTCTATGTACACAAAAGACCTATTTCTCTCAAATATTGTTCACAAATCTGTCTAAATCTGTGTTAGTGAGCACTTCTCCATCAATATCTCCATCTCACAGGTGTGCCATATCAAGATGCTGATTAGACAGCGTGATTATTGCACAGGTCACTTAGGCTGGGCACAATAAAAGAATAACTCTGTTTGAAATTACAATAATTAAAATAAACTACAACTTAAGATTTAAGTATTCATTTCTGTAGTATACTCATTTAAAGCCTTTGATGGCATCCAATTTACACACCACCGTCACCTCCCTGTCGTCATGTGGGTATACGCTGCTTCTTGATATCATGTGCACAAACACATATAATCTAAATATATAATCTATATATAACAGTAAAGTCCAGTCAAACAATTTATTAACTTAATTCTGATTGGATTCTGATGTAATAGGCACTTAGCTAAGGCTAAAGTTAGTTTTGTGCCTCTGACAAGTGCTTTCGATCTTCTTTTTGCTCTGAATGATATGTGGAAAATACCTGAGGTTTGACACAGTCTTGTCCCACCAACTACAACACAACTGAACATTTCTTCAAGTGCTTCCATGCTTGAAAAATGCGCGGAAAACTACTTTCAAACAGGAAATAACTGAATTTTACCGTACATATTTACAGCGGGTCTATTTGAACGGGATTAGTTTTACCTGAGGTAACTTTTATGAACCTTTTTACAGAAGGTAAAAGTTGCCGTAATCTTAACTGTCATTGTCCGTAATGATTACTGAGATGGCACATTCGGACTGGACTAAAATCACTGAGAAGCTGGTTTATTAGGCTACTGTCACTTTAAGAGCTGCACAGACCCAATACACTGGAACACATCCGATTTCCTTCTCAACTGTTTTGTTCACTAGTAAAGACTTTCGCGACTCAAGCGACTGTGTTTATATAAATATTCACCAGGATGTGCGTTTTGACATATTTTTGACAGGCACAGCTCTTACCGGCCTACGTCCTTTACACTCACAAATTTGTATGTACAGTTCATGACAATTTAAATGACACTAAGTCAAGTCACCTTTATTTATATAGTGCTTTTTACAATGCAGATTGTGTCAAAGCAGCTTTACATTGATAACTGGTACATAATTTTGTCTGCACAGCAGCTCTTAAAGAATAGTGTCAATGCAGGCAGATCAGAAGCACTGTTAATAAATGTCAAGTGTTCGGTTCTGAACGAATCATTGAATGATTATGAGGATCCTGACGAGTGAGTTGTGCAATACAAGCTTCTTTAACAGACAAATGGAAATATGCTTATGACTGGTTATATTACATTTTTTATTTAAACATGAAAAAACAATATTTTACAGTGGCTTATTGTGCGTGCAAATTATATTTTAAATCAAAGGACAGTAATCAAGCAGTTCAGATGATTTACTCATTTTATACTGTATACTTCATCCATTAAGAACTTTGTGCTGTAGGTACACAACTTTTAGGAAACTTATCCAAGGCTTATAGGTGAATAGAAATTAAACTGTGAACACAAACATTAGCTGAAGTGAATGAAGGCAATAATCATCAAAATGCATTCACACAGATAACTTTATTTGAATGTTTCTATACACAGATTTCTTTATGTGAATGTTTCCTTGATATAACATGACACTGGGTTGATTGAAAGGAAATGCAGATACATCATTGCATCAGGAACGTGTGAAACAGCATTTTGAACCAGTTCATTGAGCCGAGCAGTCCGAAAAGATCCGGTTCACGGAAATGAATCAGACTTTGCAAAGCATCACGAGCATCATTTTTGTTTGTACTGAACTCAGAAATCAGTGAAATTGTGCCCTCTAGTGGTAGAAAAAACATTTTATCATTTTTTTAAACAGTTAATTAAATGTCATGTGACTGATCACACTAAATCAGAACTGTCTGCCAGTTATTTTATTATCATTGATGATTTTTGTTAATATTTTGTAAATTTTAATTTTATATGTTCTGTTTTAGTAATTTTGTTGTGCATTTTTCCATTATCATTTTTATTAGCTTTTCTTTTTTAACAAAAAAAAAAAGTGAATAGATATTGTTTTTATTTGTTAGTTTTAGTTTATTTAGTTTTACTCTAATCTGTTACACTCACGTCTGTTTCACTGCAGAACATCTATATATTCATGTGTTATACAGTATGTTGATTACTTAATGCAGCTTATACCAAAAACAAGAAGCTGCAAACAAACATGTCAGGAATCAACAATATAGTTCTCACTGTAATAACTGATTCAACCAAAACATTCGGAGACTTTATTCTGTCCGCTTCTAAAGCTCTTCTCTCCTCAAGGACTGGGAGATTTCACTGAGATGTAACGGGAAGAATGGAAAGGTGAGTCTTGAAGGTAGCAGATTTTTCCGGGAACGTTTGAGGAAACAAAAGAAACAAGCGGTTCAGATGAGGCCGACTGGACCATTGAGACGCTGTTCTTGAAGAACGACTTTCCAAAGCCCTGGATCTGCTCAGGAGCGGCTGATGGGAATTTGGGAAACACAATGGACAGGCGGATTGGCTTTAACTCTCACCTGCGTAAATGAGCTCAGAGTCCAGCTGCTGCGAAGGTGAATAAAAAACAGCATTATTTCCACTACATCAGGTCTTTCAGAACTGAACTGAAAAAAGTGCAGTTTTAATAAATGTTTAGCATTATTTTTAGTATATTTAAAGAGCATCTATAATGCCTCTCTTTCACAAGATGTAATATCAGTCTCTGGTGTCTCCAGAATGTGTCTGTGAAGTTTCAGCTCAAAATCCCCCACAGATCATTTATTATAGCTTGTCATATTTGTCCCTATTTGGGTGTGAGCAAAAACATGCCGTTTTTGTGTGTGTCCCTTTAAATGCAAATGAGCTGCTGCTCCCCGCCCCCTTTCCAGAAGAGGGCGGAGCTTTAACAGCTCAACAACAACAAAGCTGGAGAATCTCACGCAGCCAAAATGAGGATTGTCAGTAACGGTGTTCAGCCTTACATTGTTCAAACCGGAGTCGACACTGATGGAGAGACTCAGGAAGAAGTTACAACTTTTAGAATGAAACTGGACGTTTCTGAATGGTTAGTGGATAAATTTATGTAGTTGCTGTGGAGTTGATTCAACTCATCCACTAGCATGTGCCGTCATGTTCATCTTTTGTGTTGAATTGACCCTCGTTTGTGAAGCAGTCCGGCGTAAAATGACGGCATGTCAACAACACTCTACTACAACAACTCTTCCTCTTCTCTAAAGCAGCCCAACATGGCCCCGCCCCCTTTGTTGTGTTCTCAGGGGTGTGGTTTATGTAAATTTTAGGGTTAGTGATGTCACTAACACTTGACATTTGATATTCAACAGTATTCTTGACATTTAATCAACAGTGCTTCTGATCTGCCTGCATTGACACTATTCTTTAAGAGCTGCTGTGCAGACAAAATTATGTACCAGTTATCAATGTAAAGCTGCTTTGACACAATCTACATTGTAAAAAGCGCTATATAAATAAAGGTGACTTGACTTGACTAACCCGGGAAGAAGCTCGTTGTAGTCCCTACCAGCCGTTTAAAAAGTGATTTCTGTAAAAGAAAATGTCTCTCTTTGCATTGAACTTTGAGCGTCGTAACTTTGCAGATGTTGTTTATGATCAAACAGCAACATTACACACTCACTAAAGTTAAAAAAGTGAAATCATAATCAATCACCCCTTTAAATTATCAATGTTAATTATTTGTTGTAATAATTGTAGTAATTAATGATTTGTTGCATTGCAAACCTGTGTTTGACTCGTGAAATCTCTCTGTTGTGTGACTCTTGAATTTCTTTACATTTCTCTCGTTCTTATTCAACATTCTGTGTGATTTGAAAAGGAGCTGAAATGCATAATTTGGTGTGTTTTTTGAGCAATCGCTCTCCCGTCACTTCTGCAAAGATATCATGTTATGTTCTGGTGATTTCCAAGAAGTGCCTATAATCATGCAGTATAGATTCACAGAAGCGGTGAGAGACGCCAGAGATGTGGTCGCAAACAAACCAACACAGTGCTGGAAGAGAGTGAATATATACTGAATATATAAACTCTCTCTCTCTCTCTCTCCTGGGCAAATAAATAAATAAATAAACAGGCCAAAAATGGCCAAATATTTAGAGGTGTTTTAATGGTTTTTATCATTTTAATCACAAATCACTGGTAAGGAAATGATGAAGAATTGCACAAAAACTGTAGATAAAGTAACTGTGCGCTGAATAACCTTCTCCTTTGTTTTCTTGTTTTCTTCAGATGTTTAAGCCGTGTGAGAAAACTGCAGAAAGCTTTTTTACGAAGAAAAGTCAGTTTTTCCACTCAATAACGGCTTCAAACTGTTCATGAGCAGCTGAACGATTCTCCCAGTTCATTCGAGTTTAATCTGAGACCAAATATCCACTGCAGGTTCAGATCTGGACAAACATGAGCCTGATGGACTCGTTCTCAAGCCACTTTTTGCTTCTGTTTCCAGTTTGAGCACGAGCAAAAATAACACCTGATCATTCCTCTGTACAGAACAACTTTTGATTTGTGGAAGCGGGTCATTCTGAAATATTCTCCTGAACTCTGAGGCATTAAATCGGGTTGGTTCTCCAACACCAGCTCACAATCACACTCTTCCTCTGCTGTACTGATGCAGTTATTATTATATTTCTCAGCAGATTTTCTGTTTCATTGTGATTCATCACTCCATGACTCTAATGAACCTCTGAATCAAAATACTTGTTTGAAAAGAAACACTTTTTATAAACTTTAACACATAAACTTTCCATCGTTTTACATTCTTATACTGTAATGATCATCACAGTGACTCTGAATACAAGCACAAAAACAGTCAAAGTAAAATATTACTATTGCTATACAGACTATTGCTGTTTTCTGATCTAGTTTTTAACTGGAGTTTTAATCCGATCATAAAGCCGAGCAGTGTGTGTTCATACAGACAAGCATACAGTGAGACAAAGTTACTGAACGACATTAAAGAGGACAGATGAAGGTTTTCGCCCTCTAGTGGACACATCCAATTTATGTGTAGCAGATTTTTGGTGTCTAAAAACATTTCTGTTTGGCATTCCTTTCTTGTTTAATGCAAAATGAATCAGTGTGATGATCTGAATGAAAATGAAGATGGACGTGAGAATGGGTCAGTGTTTCAGCAGAACTGGAGCTGATTCGAGATGATCTAAAGAGCTTCAGCGGAAGAACTGTACAGTCACATGATCAGTGATTTACTGACATCTGACAAAAACAACCAAATCTCAAATATTTCTTATTATTTTACGGCTAATTTTTGTCACATTTTGTCGCATCAGAGTTCTGAAACTCAGAACAGAAGCGTGTTATAGAGCGCAGATGGACTGCCGTTTATTCTTCTTCCCAGCGAACATGAACGTTCTCTCAAGGTTCCCTCAAAGTTCTGAACAAACGTTCTCCCAGCAACATTAAGAGAACATTCATTCAAAGTTATCTGGTCTTTAATAATGTTCTCAAATCATTTGTGCAAAAACATTATTTATACACTAAATGTTACTTGCAGGATGATCAAATGGAACATTTCCTTAATATTTGCATAAAACAAAACATTTCAAATGGAAGCTTTCCTGTAGCTCAGTGGTTAGAGCGTGGCACTAGCAATGCCAAGGTCATGGGTTCGATCCCAGGGATTGCACATACTCAGATACAAATGTATAGTATAATGCAATGTAAGTCGCTTTGGATAAAAGCGTCAGCCAAATGCATAAATGTAAATGTAAATGTAAACATTCAGCAATACTTCTTATAACTTAATGGGAACATCAGCAAATAGTTCTTAGATCATATTTTCGTCAGCTGGTTTGACTTGAGCAGTATTTTCCCACAGCCGTTCAGACACAGAGTGAGGAATCATGGGAAGAGGAACAGAGTCTTTGGCCATGATGTGTCCCTGCAGAAGATGAAAGATAGAGGGGGAAATATGAAGGAAAAAAATGATTTATTTCTGTATTATATAAGAACAGGAAGTGGGAGGTTCTTTTCCCAGGGATTCTGATGAATCCCTGCTGATGATCACATTCTGAGCGACAGAAGAAACATGAGACTCCTGAAGAACAGCAGAAGTGGATGAAGGTCAGTCAAGAACATCAATTCTTACATTGAGAACAGCTAAAATCCTCATTCTGTGTCTGAAGCTCAATTCCACAGGGATCATCCTGGATAATATTCAGGACGCTGCTGGATAAACTAGTGTTTCTTCTTCTACTGTTATAATTTTACAGCCTGTAAAGTGAAGTTTGATCCCAAATAATAACAGAACTCAGACATCATGATCTAGAATCTAAATTCTGTTTCTCTTTTTGCTCCTGAAACACATTCCTATTTTTATTTAGATTTTTATTTACAGAAAAAAGCTTTTTTCTCACATACCAAACTTTGCTTTATATTTACTTATTCTGTTTAGTTTCTGTTTTATTAATATTGCTTATTCAAGTAGTGAATTATTGATTTACTGCACATTTTATTTTTCACTTCATTTCTTTTTATTGCTTGTTTATTTTCACTATTGTTCATAGTATTTTATATATTATATATTCACAGTATTTTAATATAAACAAATGAATAAGTGACAATTTGACATGTATCTACAATCTAAAGAACACTGGGACTTGGGCTGGAAATGGACAGACTCAGCGATTGGGTTGTTTTGATCAACCTGCTGGGAAATTGCATTTAACTCAACTATTGTTTAAAAATTACTGTATTTCTGGATTAAAATGAACCCAAAATATGTTGGAAATGAACATTTATTAATATGTTTAATTAAAAAATGATTAAACAATAAACATTTATTAAATAGTTATTAATAAATGTTTACCTTTTGATTATTAGTTGCCTCTAGTAATTATGTGTCTGATTTTTAATTTCCAGCATATTTTGGCCTTATTTTAATCCAGACATATAGTGATTTTTAAAGAATAGTTGAGTTAAATAAAACTACCCAGCATGTTGGGTCAAACATTTAACCCAATCGCTGTGTTTGTCCTTTTTCAACCCAACTTGTGTTGTTTTTAACAGAGTATTTTATGCATTTAGCAGAAATGTAAATGTAAAATGTTCATTTGTTTGCACTATTGTTCAATGTTTTTTATATTCGCTGTATTTTACTCTGTACAATATCTGATTGGTTTGGCAAAAGCCTTCAGATGTTGTTGACCTGTGGTTCACGAGCTCTGGTTCACGTCATTGACCCGACAGCGCGTCTGCTGCCCCCTGCAGGACGGAGGCAGTAACTGCACACGTGATTTCTGTGAGGTGATTCGACCGGGATTGAATCGCATGTGAGGTTAAAGTTAACTCCAGTACCTCCACCCTTCAAACATTAGCTTGTTAAAAAGAAGAAGCAGTTTTAGTCAAAGTGACAGAATGATTCAGTTTGAGTGAAAGCAGCATCAAATGAAATCAAATCTCCAACTCGTTCATTCATTGCGCAATTCGGAGGCGTTGGAGAGGAAGCTTCCCAAACGCTCGGAGGATATTGCAACACGTGCCTTTCCTGTGAATATGGAGAAGTGGCTCGACAGTTGAGGTATTCGGGTCTGCTGAAGACACTCTTTAAGTGAGAGAAATGAACATGACAGGAGCAGACAGAGAGACTTCACTGAAGGAATCATGATGCCTTGGGAAGGACTGTAGGTAAGACGCGACTTCACTCCATATTCCCGGTCTGTGACTGGCTCCATCTGATTCAGTTATCCATGCCTGAACTTCTGTTCTGCTCAGAAGATTTCCCAGATTTCCTCTGTAAACATGCGGTCAGGACAAATCCTTACCATTTAACCTGATGACTGTTCATGTTTGTTCAGCGGATTCCTGTCTGTTTTTAGATCTGGAAAAATCTGAACTGGGATTCAGAAGTTTGGACACGCTTATTCATTCTCTATTACGACCTTTCCCAACATTTTAGAATAACAGTGAAGGCAAAACAAATGTGTCATATATGTGTCAGTTATGGGAATTGTGTAGTGAAAAAAGAAAAGAAAAGAAAGAAAGTCTAGTTTAAACAAATAAAAGCTGTCTATATTCAAGCTCTGCTCCTTCATCATCATCATCTTCATGGGGTGCATCATGGGATGCTTTAGGAACATGTTTCATGTTTTCTGCACTTCTGATGCTTGTGATTTGAGTTGCATGAAAAAATACATTAAAAACTCTCGTTCCAAACCTCGAGATGATCAGATCTTTAAGATCATGTGGATGGACAATAGAGCGGTCAGTTACTGTAGATTCGTGGCTTTGACAGTGTTTTATTAGATTGGCTCTAGTTATTAAATGGACAGATGAACTCGTTCTGTGTGGTTTGAGGTCATCAGAGTTCTTATACACCTCTTCCACATCCTCATTCAAATTCATTTCAAGTATTATCAGACTCAGAGTCCATCAGAATGAACAACAAACACAATAAAAACTCTCAGTTCTGACAGGTGACTGGAGTAAATAACACTAATCATTTTATGCACATATCTTTTTGTTCATTTATCTTCTGGCTTTAAATGGCTTTGATATAATAACATTTTAAAATCACAAATACAAATGTGTTATTTGTATTGTATTAAGCAATCTTAGACACAGTTTATGTGACAGAAAGTTTCAAATCTTGCGGCAATTACTTTGAAAACACCAAAACAAGCTGGAAAAGGTCCGTTTTATAGAAAGCGTCTTGTGTAACATGAAGATGGTGCAATGAAGCGTTTGCGTAGTACAGCATGTCCTCACGTGTGTGACTGAATCAGACGAGCTCCAGGCCTTCAGCGGGTTTCTCTGAGATGGACATGCTGTTGACTTGAGCTTCACTCTGTCAGGAAACTTCTGTAATAATGTTGGAAAGAGTTTCCCAGGTCAGTCATGCTCACAGATGACACGCTTCATTGTTGTTTCTTTAAACCAGCGCCACCCAAACTGCAGTTTGCTGTTCTTGACATTCAGGTTGATTCATCCATCATTAGAGCTGCTCTTTTTACTTTTTCCAGTTCTCAGCAGAAATTGTCAAACCGGATAACAAATATTTATGTGAATCAACCCCAAATTATGCAACACACCTTCAACAGTCACAGGGTGTTATTGACCTGCAGGCTTCTGATGTCATAAACTCTGATGATCACATGGATATTTTTGTAGCTATAGCCAACAATACACTGTATGGGTCAGAATGATCCATTTTTCTTTTGTGCCAAAAATCATTAGGATATTGAGTAAAGATCATGTTCCATGAAGATATTTTGTACATTTCTTACCATAAATATATATAAAAAATGTAATTTTGTGAATGGGGATGCATGTCTAAGGACTTTAAAGGTCATTTTCTCTATATGTAGATTTTTTTGCACCCTCAGATTCCGGATTTTCAAATAGTTTTATCTCGAACAACAATTATCCTATCCTAACAAACCACACATCAGTGGAAAGATTATTTATTCAGCTTTCAGGTGATGTATAAATCTTGACCCTTATGACTGGTTTTGTGGTCCAGGGTCACATATCTGGATTCATAATAAATAAACCGTCCACAAACTCTGGACCGATTGTACAAACTCTTTTACTGCAGTGAAGTAATGAAATAAACAGAATATTTTTAATATTTCACTCTCATTCATGGAGTTCAAATTACATGAACTCATTATCCAGAAGTTAAACATAAATTATATGAATTTAGCAATATTTGTAGTGGATGCCCTGATTTTGAATACCATTGCATTTGAAGGAAACCGAAAGATTTGCACATTTTATTTTTAAAATGTTTCATCAGATAGTTGTATTTACACTGAAAAAAATAAGATCTGTTTCCAATAAAATATTCTTTTTAAACATCCTAAATTGCATACATATTAGTTGTTTAAAACAATTAAAATACTATTTAGCCAGTGGAAAAGAATGAGAATAACTCTTCTCTGAAAACTTTGCTTTTTGAAAAAGTTTTGCTTTTACTGATATTTTGATATATTTATCTTAAAACAAGATAAGGATACTGAATGATTTTTAGTAATGTGATCTGACGGTACAGACATATTTATAGTCCGTATATTTTCCTAATGTCTTGTTCCGTTATACATGTTATCATGTGGATATGCATATGGAAATGATATGCAGATGAGGATAGGGTTAAAGCTAGGCGTTGTAATCTGTTATTTCTGGAGGAGACGCCTGGAGACGCAGATACGCTCATCTTCCGCTGACTGAGGGAATCTGTTTCTTTGTGCGTACTCACACTTTTACACTGTAAAAAAGAATTGTTGGTTTAACTTAAAAAAGTAAGTTACCTGGTTGCCTTAAAATTTTGAGTTCATTGAAATTAAGTTCATTGAGTTAATACAATGAAGGCGATTGGTTTAACCAACAGAAACTCAAAATATTATGTTATCTGAAACACATTAATTAGTTGATTTGACAAAATAAAAAATGTTGTGATAATAAATCATAAAAATATTTTTTACAGTGTACACAGTAAAATCCCCAGAGTTAATCGACTCTGCTCAGAGTACAGATGGTCCCTCTGTAAATAGGGTTAAAATAACACTAAAGCAGAGTTAAAGTTAATGAGATAATTAAGTGATTAATAAGGCTGTGACTGAAGTCACCTGTAGTTCTTGTGTTTCTCTTTTCGTCAGTGATTCTGCTTGTTAACAGCAGGTGTTCATCACTAATGCACAATCATCACTTAATTAATTGTTTAATTATCTCATTAACTTTAACTCTGATTCAGTGTTATTTTAACCCTATTTACAGAGGGACCATCTGTACTCTGAGCAGAGTTGATTTAACTCTGGGGATTTTGCTGTGTTGGATGAAATCTACATCATACATACATCATAATTTTAGACCCCTGGTCATCTTAACTAAAATGGAAAATTGACCTCTTGTCATTACCCTCTAGAAGATATTAAGAAAAGTCTTTATTGATTAGAAAAAGGGACAAAACAGCTGTCATTGACTGTGGATGATGTAAACATTGTGTAATGGACTCGGTTGACATCATCGCTCATTAAAAACAACTGACTAATGGTGAAGTAAATATTTATGAGTGCAGGAGAGATCTGGACGAAGAAGGTTTGGCTGGTTAGTTTAGATCAGGGTTAATTTAGGGCACATACTCTTAGATCCTGTTTAATTGTGTAGCGTTCCCTTTTTCTCTTACTTTCATTCCTCAAATTCCCAGCTTTTAGGCTGAGTAAGCACATGAAGTTCCTCTGAACGTCTGCTCTTTAAAGAAGAAAAACTCTTGTGTAAGAATGACAGCTCAGTTTTAACCAGTCGAACGCTGGATCGCTTCAGCTCTAGTCAGCAGTTCGCGTGGATCTGGATGGAGAAGAGGGAAACGAGAGCAGAAATTCAAGATTTTGCAATCTTATTTTCAAAAATGTCTGTTTTGTAGTCAGGGCCTGAGCGTAACGGTGCGCGGACCGTCTTGGCATTGCTCTGTTTATTTCAGCTGTTCTTTTGAACCTTTATTTGCTGCTTTCCTGATCTGACAGTGCAAGATGCAATACATTATTCTGTTTGACATGTATTTGTGTCGAGAATATACAGTACATTTGATAAATATAGTGAGAAAATGTCATGTCAGTGTTTTTCCTGGGCCGGATCAGGGTTGACCTTTGATTCCAGTGTTCCAGTAAACATGAGGCTCAAAGATCATCAAACATGACTAACAACACCATAAAAGCTCAAGAGGGCCTGAATATTATTTAAAGGGTTCTCTAAGATTATATACAGGAAATTGAAAATAACAAGGAAATTTAAAGATTGAAGGCTGATATTTTAGCACATATTTTCTAGTCATGCTCAGATTTTTTCCTGTGATCAGTTATTGCTCTTGATATAGTTTATTAATATCTACTGTGATGTTCCTAATCTGAATAACCCACATGTGTTTGGGATAACAGGTTATGAATTTCTTTTTCCATTTTAATTTTGATTTCTTAAATTCAAGCAGTATGTATTGTGTTTGCTATCTCAATTCACAATCACTTTCAGTAGTTTAGTTCTCATTCTCAGCTCATTTCTGAATGTCACACTTTTATTCTAGTGGTTATTAATTCTCGACTCTCTCTGTCTCAGAAATGGGTCGGTTGTCCCTCGTTTTTCTGCTGGCTTTTCTCCGGGCAGCTGAATGTGCCGTAATATCTAACAAGGACCCTTCAGGTTCAGGTGAGAATCTGTTTCCCTTATTATCTTTACTGCCTGAATGATATTGTAAATGAAATAGAAAGATGTTTGATTTACTGTAGCTCATAAACTCTGTGTACAGAAGAGCTTTTTTGTGAGTTATGATACGTACAGTTCATGGTGCTTTACTGAGGCTTTACATTCTCTACATAAGGAATATTGATCATCCCAAAGTGGGTCACAAATCTGAAAAACTGAGAATATTGTCAAAATATATATTACATTTCTGAACAAAGTAACATAAATATCTAGACTGGATTGGAGTTTCGTTTCTAGGAAATATTTCCCTCGTGGCTGAATGATGAAATTCACCATGAATGTTTCTGAACTGAATGTTTCTGTTGAAATCTGCTGAAATTAATTTAGGAACACAAAGTTGTAGAAAAAACACTAGCATTTTTTCTACTTGTTGAATTTTTTCAGCATTATTTTACACCTTTGTACTGGACCAGTGATCATTTAGTATCATTGATATACTGTTATAGTTTTTGTTAATGTTTTGCATTAGATTATATCAGGGCTGAGCGATAGGGCAAACAATAAAAGCAAGTGATTAACATGCTGTAAATGTAAAACAAATTACTTATTAAATATTTTTCCAGAAAATATGCATAAAATATGAAGGCAAATATTGTACAAACTTATCTTAAACATATCCTAATAATAAATATAAAAAATGCTAAATATTTCCTAGCCAAAAAGCAAATTGTATTTGTATTTGTATAAAGCAAATATTGTTGATGAAATCAGAGAGGATTTTTATCCCATAGAAAGCAACGAAATTACTACATTCAGAGTCCAGAAAGGGCACCTTTTATACGAGTCTGATGGGGGAGAGAAGAGATTGTTGAATGAAGTTGTTATTTTTGTTTTGTTTTTGCGCACAGAAAGTATTCTCGTCTCTTCATGACATTAAGGTTGAACTGCAGTCACATGACTGTTTTAACCATGTCGTTAATTCCTTTCTGGACCTTGAAAGTGTTGATTATATTGCTGTCTATGGACGAGTCATAAACCTCTCAGAGTTCATCAAAAATATCTTAATTTGTGTTCTGAAGATGAACGAAGGTCTTACGGGTGTGGAACAACACGAGGAGTAATTAATGACAGATATTTCATTTTTGGCAAATGGTTTGTAAAAACAGAAAATAACAGCATCTTTCAGCCTGTCACCATCATGAAATATCATGAAATATCAAACATACAGTAGTAGTTCTTTACAGGCTGAGCTATTTTTCCTATTGTTTGGCTGTTTCACTCATGTCTCGTGTCTGTCTCACCCATGAAACGACATTCTGAAAACACGGAGCTCGAGTGAAAAATAGTTCAACACACGTTTATTAACTTGGCTTTTTCTCCATTCCACTGCCCACATCTCTTTTTTTTCAACACAATATCGCATTTCTGAGTGAACATCTGCTTTTAGACTAGCAATGAGAGTTGCTCTATTGTCAACATGTCTAATCGTAACGTTTGCTAACATATTTATTCAAATCAGAGATTTCTCAATTTAAAAATAATACAATTGTGGCAAAACATTAAATTCGAGAACCTGCAGAAGCATTGGTGCACATGAGCCTCGGTGTGTTTTTGCACACAGTGTACATTGCTCATTTCTTTACAGGTTATTATTCTGTACATTCTGTCCTGGTCACTACAGGTCTTCATCGTGTCTCTCCACAGACTCCTGCAAGGACTTCGGACGGGCGTTTGAACGGATGTTCGCAGTTCCGGGGGAATCGCCGCTATTGGAGTGTCCGTTGCAGATCCAGTATCTCTTCGATCCCGCAGAAACGCCGTACAACGTCACATGGCTGGAGGGGAGGAAAGGCTCCGAGGTCACGGAGGGTCAGCCGAGCGTCGTGGTCAGAGAGCAATCGCTGTGGTTCCCCAACATCAGCATGGAGCAGCAGGGAAATTACACATGTGTGGTCCGGTATGAACCCAATTCTATATGTTGATCCATAATGCATCATGGGAGGCACCAAACCGGTTCACTGGCATTGAGCGTTTTCTTCATAGTAGGGATAAATGACACGAAATCCATCCTAAAATCCCCAGCAGAGCTTTATTCCCTTTCAAAAGGAGGTTTGATGAGTTCACCAGGTGTCGTTTCTGCTGAACGGTCAAAAAAACCTTTTTTAATAAATATATATTACTGGACAGATTTTCATTTAGTGAGCTCTCTTTTACCAGCAAAAGTATTTGATCATATGTAAATGTAAAACATCTTGTGTAATTTTACACTGCTGTATTTTTCTGTTTATATAATATATATATATTATACGTAATTTGTAACTCAGCTCTTGACGTGAAAATTGCATTAAAATTTCTTCTACAGCTACTTATAGCAGGAATTAAGGATGTGACAAAAGATCACATCTCTGCAATTTTGACGATAATGATAATTCAACAATATTTTTCTGCTTTTCATATTCTTCATATTCTGTGTGGTGACAATTTTTTTATTAAGCGTGATATTTGCCTCTAAATTGATTTCCAGGGAAATTGTTAACTTTATAAGGTCATTTTCCTCCTGACCAGATGAATGCATTGTCTTTTATGTCAAATTCTTACATTAAATCAATGAGTTCAATCAGAATATTAAGAAACTGTAATCTGTTACCAGTCAAATGAAATCGGTATCAATAAAATGCATGTTTGCACTGCAGAAGTCACACAAACAACTGCATACTGCAAGTAATACTTTGATTATTGTTTTAAAAATAATATTTTAGATATTAAAATATGATTTTTTTTTTCAAAATGAAGTACTTTAAATATGAAACTAAAGTCACTTTCTCATTGGATGCGTCATTAATTTAACCGATTCATTCAAATGTATCATAGAATCACTAGAAACACTGAAACTTCCTCCTGTGAAAACTGTTTTGAAACTGGACATTGTGTTACCATGGAAACAGGGCTTTCAGTCTTTTTAGCAGCTTCTCCCTCTAGTGGACGGTGTCGTGTTTCATATTACAGTATTTACTGCTCTATTTTAAAACACACATCATTGGAAAGGTCTGAAACTTGATATATATAATAATTATTCATTTAAATTAACTTAAAATATGACATAATTTTTTTGTAAATTTTGAATAAATTTGAGTGCAAGAGTTGTTGATCATGATTTGTCTACACAGACGCACAGTTAGAGTAGACTAGCTGTGTTGAATCAAGCTGCAGGATGAGGTTTATTGTCAGTGAAATGTTTTCAGAACAGCTTGAGCAGAGGATGTGGTGAATCTGAAGGGCCTCCCGCGCCACTGAAGAAATATGAGCCTTGAAGAACTAGAAGCCTATTTTTATTTCTATTTTTTAATGTCTTGGCGTTAAAAAAAGCCTGTTTTTAACGCCAAGACGTTCAGATTTTCCAGTGTGAGCTCGATGTTTTGGTGAGGTTCAGTCGAGCTTCAGCGCTCCGTTGACTGAAGAAATAAATGGATGGAAAGATCGGGATGTGAGGAGTTTCCGGGACGGTGAGAAGAGCTTCAGTTCAGTGTTGAACAGATGTTGAAGATCCTGACCTTTAAACATGCTGAGCGAAAGAAACATGATCAACTCATTAGTTTAATGGAGAATAAAGGGTGAAGATGTGCTTGACTGTTCTTGTGTGTAATGTGGTAAAACATTACATAAAAGTGTCACCTACAAACACCGCTGTCATCGTTGACACACAGTGACTCAAAAGTGTTCACACGTGTTTCAGCAAAAAAAAGAGAGAAAAGAAACACCCTCTCGCTTTCAGCTGCTTTTTTTCAACAGATTTCCAGTGGACTGCTCTCTGAAAGCAGTTTGCTTCTTTTTCTGTTACTGTTGGACTGTGAGGAACGACTAGCCACATAAAAGACTGAGAAATACTGAAGTAAAGCAAAACAAGTTATACATATACATACAGTACAGTCCAAAAGTTTGGAACCACTAAGATTTTTAATGTTTTTAAAAGAAGTTTCGTCTGCTCACCAAGGCTACATTTATTTAATTAAAAATACAGTAAAAAACAGTAATATTGTGAAATATTATTACAATTTAAAATAACTGTGTACTATTTAAATATATTTGACAAAGTAATTTATTCCTGTGATGCAAAGCTGAATTTTCAGCATCATTACTCCAGTCTTCAGTGTCACATGATCCTTCAGAAATCATTCTAATATGCTGATCTGCTGCTCAAGAAACATTTAATGTGTACAATTGTACAAAATATTTGTGTACAATATTTTTTTTCAGGATTATTTGATGAATAGAAAGTTCAAAAGAACAGTGTTTATCTGAAATCTAATCTTTTGTAACATTATAAATGTCTTTACTGCCACTTTTGATTGATTTAATGCATCCTTGCTGAATAAAAGTATTCATTTCTTTAATTTCTTTTCAAAAAAATAAAAATAAAAATTCTTACTGACCCCAAACTTTTGAACGGTAGTGTATAATGCTACAGAAGCTTTGTATTTCAGATAAATGCTGTTCTTTTGAACTTTCTATTCATCAAGGAATCCTGAAAAAAAAAGTACACAACTGTTTTCAACATTGATAATAATCATAAATGTTTCTTGAGCAGCAAATCAGCATATTAGAATGATTTCTGAAGGATCATGTGACACTGAAGACTGGAGTAATGATGCTGAAAATTCAGCTTTGATCACAGGAATAAATTACTTTGTCAAATATATTCAAATAGAAAACAGTTATTTTAAATTGTAATAATATTTCACAATATTACTGTTTTTTACTGTATTTTTAATTAAATAAATGTAGCCTTATTTTTAACATTAAAAATCTTAGTGGTTCCAAACTTTTGGACTGTACTGTACTGTATATTTATACACATACAAAAAATAAAAATCAAGACAATCAGGAAAAAGCTACCCTAAAAAAATTAGTTTTTAAATATGATTTACAAATGTTTAAATTCTGCGCATCTCTGATGTGAGGAGGAAGTGCACACGTTGAAGTTTGTTAAGTGTGGATTTAGGAACCCCAGCCAGAAGTGCGTTGCAATAGTCGATGCGAGAAAACACAAAAGTATTAATAAGCCTTTCAGTCACAGTATACATATAAGGGTAATGAAGAATATAAGGATAATATCTGATAGTTTTGTATGTTGATATAAAGCGGTCATGGTGTCGTTGTGAGACGTGTGTGTGTCGTTTCTCGTCAGGACTCAGAGCCGGTGCTTCACACAGACGGCAGTGCTGGTCGTGAGCGAGATGACGTCAGGACGCTGTGAGCGACCGCAGAGGGGAAACCAGTGGATCAGCGCTCATGTGAACGACGTCCTCTCCTGCCCTCTGAGGAGATATCTCAAGAGCGTGGATCATCCCTCCATCCAGTGGTACAAGGTAGAAAACACATCATTTATCTCCATACGCCAGACAAGAATGAGACTTCTGCCATCATTTACTCGCCTCTCATGTTGTTGTTTTCTGTTGAACAAAATTCATATTCATTATAAACATTCCCATTACTTTTTATGATTAGTTTAAAAAAACTTTAAGTAAATAAATGTATCCATTTGAACTGTATATAAAATGTCCATTCATTTGGATTACACTAATCATTTGTGATTAATGTTTGTCAGTCGTAATGAAACAGAATTTGTGAAAATCTTATATAATGTTTCCATATTTAACCGTTCATACTTTTTAACTGAATAGATGTACTTTTCACAGTGCTGGTTCTTGAATAAATGCATTTTTAAAATATGATTATTTACAGTAAATAAATCAATAGATGTAAGTAGTTAATAATAAACTATGCCTTGATTTTTTTTTGAGTGCAAAAATCAGATCTGTTTCATTGATGTTTAACTGACAAATATGCATCATCATATGTTTTATTAGTTACCAAATATTAAGTATTTGTTTATATTAAAACTGTGATCTGAATGGATGGAAATTTTAGATACAATTTTATATGAATTCATAAATGTAGGCCTAAATATTTCTGAGTGCAGGAATGTTAAATGGCAGATGTTTAAGGAACAGATGAATCCTTGCGTGATTGTGTGAAACATCTGTTCGGTGCAATATGTAATATTTTTGCAGTAAAATATCCAAAAACCACTAGGCCAGTGTTATATATTTTGTTCACTTGAGTACTTATAATATCCCAAATGTTTGCATATATTTGTAAATCGTGAGAAAATTGCAATTGTACCCAAGGCTCCGGGACGTGTGAGGAGTCGCTGTCAGTGGCGTCATACCCGCGTTACCCTCGTTTCCCGTTTTATTTTGTAGAAACCATGGAAACACCAAAGACACTTTAATATATTACATGTTTTAATAGACAAGGGGACAACTGTTTTTATATATTTATAAACTAATTGTTATATAGCTCAACAGGTTTAGTCTTATTGTTTAAATCTAATTTTCTTGATTGTTTGCGAGTACCATGCTTTACCACGCCTCAGAGAAAACACTATTGTAAAGTAGCTAACATAGCATAATCAGATCCAGCTTTATTTTTAGTAACAGTAATACAGCATTTTCTCCATCATACAATACGTTTTAAAATTAATTGCATGCCATTTATCAACACAATCCATCCAGTATTTAATATGATATTATAAAATCGATCTCTTACTGCAGTGTGTAACAGTGTCTCACAGCAGCCGCCGAGCGAACGCACAGAGTAACTCTATAACATCATTTTCAACACACTCAAATGTATCTAATATGATAAACAGAGATGCGTTTCCTCATACTCATGACCGGAAAACTCACGCACCGGCGCCTGTGTCATAATAAAAGTCCCGCTGCTCGTGAGGCGTGTGTTGATCAATCGCTCCAGCTCCTCGTTCAGCTCCACAACACTCACTCCTGCTCTGCTTCACACTACAGTAACGTTAATAATCACATCCATGAACATGATTTCTGCCCGAGTCCAATCCCGATTATTTCCACCGGCTGCGAGGTGAAGACCACATGTCCCAAGATTCCACGCTCAAACTTGGCGTCATCAAGCTACGCCTTTGTTTTGAATTCAGGATGAGATTCAGCTGCGGACACAACAAAAACTCCATGTATTTATAGATCATTTGCACACTAATGGGCGAAAGCAGTCAACAGAAAATAATAAAATCAGTAAGTCTGGGCAGGAGCTGAGGGTGAATTCAGTCTAGACGGTGAGAGAGAGGAGGAAACAACACTGGAAGAAAAGAAAAACTGGCACTGGAGCCCAGAAACACAAACATTTAACTCAAGACAAGAGATTACGGCTGAAACAATCTGGCACAAGAACACGAGAGGAATGAACTAATGAGGAAGGGTAGCCAATGACAGGTGAGAGCAGTGAAAGATAATGATTGATAACGAGAGAGCGGGGTGAAGCGGATCACATGACCACCTGTCAAAACAAAACCACATGCACCAACACAACAAACACAAGAGACAACAAAAACTGAGCTGATCAGACCGAAGAAAAACAGGTCATGTGTTCAATTCCCAGCAGAATTCTCATGCATGAACCAATAAAACATTTACGCCTTCAACGCAGTGAATAAAAGCTTCTGCCAAATAGTGTTTATTCGTTAATGAAAACTATGATAAAAAAGTTAATTGACAATGTTTTTCAATGAATAAGACACCAAAGTTTTCTGTTAAAAGGAAACATTTTCTGCCCAGTGTATTACATAATCTTTGCAATCTGGCAACCCACGCTCTCTCTCTACACTGTGGAAAATCCGTTGATGATCTGAAAACATGTAAGCTGGAGTTCATCGATCTCCTCTGAGATATTCTGCTCAAATGAAAGTGTCATTCAGTCACACGCTGTTTACTGCGACTGAATCTGCCATCAAACCTTCTCAGTGACGAACTGAAATAAATCCAAACATCGACTAGAATAGATTGTTATAATAAATAAATGCACTTATGCAACCGCTTTGTGACAATACAAAGTTTTTTTTGCTGTTGTTTTAGTTCAGAAAATGACAACAAATTTCATCATTTGTATTTTGTATCTCTCCTTTAACCATGAACCGTACGTCTCAGTCTGAATGAAGGAGTAATGTGAACTTTGTTTCTGTCTCGTCTGTGTCTGCTGTCCTTTCCTCTCATTCCCAGAACTGTGAGCCTCTTCTGGAAGATGAGAAGTTTGCTTTAAACCAGGAAAAGGATATACTAAACATACGCAAAGTACATCTCGATGACGCTGGATTCTACACCTGCAAAATGACCTTTAGTTTGGATGGAGTCGTCGGTGAAATGGCTGAAAGCTTTGAGTGTTTAGTTCACGGTGAGCATTATGGGTATTATGTGAGGTTATTTGTGTACATGTAGGCTCTGTTTACACATAAATATGCATTTCATATCCAGGTTGCATTTACACCTTCATTCCAATGCTTCTCTAGTTCAGAATGCAAATCGACTCTTACATACACTATATTGCCAAAAGCATTGGGACACTCCTCCAAATCACTCAATTCAGGTGATCAATCACTTCCATGGCCACAGGTGTATAAAATTCCCATAAACACACTCCTAAAGCTTGTGGAAAGCCTTCCCAGAAGAGTTGAGGCTGTTATAGCTGCAAAGGGTGGGCCAACTCCATATTAAACCCTACGGATTAAGAATGGGACGTCATTAAAGTTCACGTGCACGTAAGGCAGGCGTCCCAAAACTTTTGGCAATATAGCGTATGACACAAGAGGTGCATTAACTCTGTGTTTCCTTACGAAACCTTCAGGAAAGGATGTTAATAGAGATAAGAAGTAAAGGAAAGCTGAGAAGTTTTAAAGTGCTTTCTTTTTTTGGAAGCGAAAAAGTTCAATCCCGTTTTCTTTTCTTGTTTAAATTGTTGAGAACATCACCAGAGCCCGTATCAAAGGAACAGTGATTCGTTAGAAAGATTCGTTCACAAACACAATGTGGATTATTTGGAATTATTTTCATTGGTGAAATAGAGCAAAAACAGACAATTTTCTGAGTCGTCTATAGGCCTAATATTAACTTATTGTTTATTGAACTGTTGTTTAAAATTAATATCACATTTGCTCTTGCTCATGTGGCATTGCTTAAATAACTTTATCCTTTATGAATATTAAAAACAAGAACTTGAGCATAACAGATAACTCCTGCAAAAAATGCTTTGTTGACTTAATCTCAATTTAATGAATAAAATAAAAACGAAAGTATTTTCTCAATAATTTCTCAATTTTCTTTTTTAAAGTTTTGTTTTATTATTATTATTGCAGATGAATATTTAGAGAACCCGCGACTGATCGAGCCGGTGGATGAGATCATCACAGTCGAGAGCGGTGAGCTGGACGCTTCGTCTCTTTATTTCTGCTTTATTTCTAAACTTAAGTTAACATGAACTAACGATGAACAATACTTCTAAAGCTTTCCTTAAATGTAAATTTCAACATTTACTAATGCATTATTAAAATCTAAAGTTGTATCTGATAATAGCATTTAACAAGAACTAGCAATGAACGGTTGTATTTTCAGTAACCAGTGTTAACAAAGATGAATAAATACTGTATAAAGTGTATTGCTCATTGTTATTTAATGTTAGTTAATGAATTAGCTAATGTTAATTAATTCAACTTTAATTTAAATGTTAATTAATAGGACTTTATCTGTCACTGCTGAAACTGTTCGGTGTGAGAGTCACAGAACATTATAAACTGTTTGTTTGTTTTCAGGTTCATCCGTAAGGAAGGATTGTGTTGTTGTTGTGCCGGGAAAAGGCATTCCCATGGTTGGAGTGCTGTGGAAAGTTCCCTCGGGAGTTCCCCCTGAAGAGGTTTTCATCTCCCAAAACACGTCGCATCGCATTCATCAGAAACCCTTGAAGTGCGTACTGAATGTAGTTATTTGTGAAACTAATTTTACATTTAATTTAAGGTATCATTTCTTGCTTGAAATTATACAGACTAGGCTTATGCATTTATTATTATGAATAATCTTTTGATAAAGTTCCTACTAGAAAAAAGTGAAAATACTCAAAATAAACGAAGCACCTTTTATTTGTGAAGTATTTCAATTAGATAATACAAAAATAGCTGTTAGCACATGATTATTTAATATATAAAACATTTTCATTGCTTTTTTTCCCTTTCAAAATTGTCACAATTATATATGTATGATATAACTTTGATAAAAGATTTCAGTCATATCAGCCGTGCCTGACACGGACCTGAAGACATCATCTCATGTCATTTCTTCACGAGTCACAACAGACACAAAGAAAATAGATAATATAAAAGATGACAAATTGACTTTATTGTCAGGAAAACCATACAGACTATAAGCAAGTTAAAACAATAAATGTAGGTAAATATTGCTGTTTATTAGTAGGTGTTGTTATTAATATAATTGTGTGGTTGAGTTTTAAGTGTAACTGTGTGTCTTTTCCTCTTGAAGTGTAAGCACGACGGAGGAGGGTTATGTTTTTGCGCGCACACTGTCCGTGTCAGACGTATCGAGGGAAGATTTCTATTTAAACTTCAGCTGTATGGTGTTCGGCGGCCGAGGACTCCTGACCGGTCACATGACACTCGTCCCCACAGGTACGGCAGCACAAACGTCTTTCTCAATCGATGAATGACATAAACGGAGAACATTAACATTTTATTGGTCCAAAATCTTACTACTGCACATCAGATGTGTTGTGTAGCTGGAAACTTGTCATCTGGTTAAGAGAGCGGAGGCGTTTCTCGTGAAGTCCTGAGATTTGCGTGCGTGAACAACAAACCCACAAACCTTCAGCTTTATTGTGGTTTTATTGTAGGAAAATGTCGTAGTTTGTCTAAAGTTTTAATAGTTGACTTTAAATGAAATCATTTAAATAATCATATTTTTGAACATATTAAATGAATAATTATACCTCATTTATGTTGATTCTGCATAAAGATAAGGGGACTCAACGTGTTAAGGTTTTTAATATTTTTAGTATTAAATCACAACCCTAATTTATTTACATTTTTAAATTACATTTTGAATGCCCTTTTCTCCAGTTTATTTAACAAATCAATGCATTTAAATATCATATACTGGCATTGTTTTCATTTGTTATTTATTTATTAAATTCTTATTATTTATTCTGTGTTTTCAGAATGACATGTTTTAAATGATTTTGAAGATCGGTCAGTGGAAAATAACATGAGTATGATCTTCTCTCACTAGTTTGTTTTCACTCTCTCCACATCCACAGGGCCGAACCTGCTCTTGCTCCTCGGGCTTCTCCTGGGCTCGCTGGCTTTGCTTTTCGTTGTTGGAGTGCTTGTGTGTACCATATTCAAGGTGGAGCTGGTCTTGTGGGTCCGGACTATGTTTCCATTCCTCCACAAAACCACAGGTACACATATAAACAGGATGTTGCACGTTAGCAGTGTCGCACAGTTACTTGGAAATGCTCAGGTTACGTTAACTAGAGTTCACACCTTCCTCATGCTAAACATGCTTTTTTTTTTTTTCTTTGGTTGTTTCTTGTAGATGGAGATGGTAAGCTGTATGACGCCTACATCGCCTATCCGAGAGTCCTTGAAGGCTCAAGTGAAAAGGCTGAGATGTTTGCGATGAGTACTTTGCCGCAGGTCTTGGAGGGCCTGTACGGTTATAAGCTGTTCATCCTGGGCCGGGACGGTCTACCCGGAGAAGGTAGAGCACTTACAACAAAATACAGCACTGTGATGTAAACCAGTGGTGGTTCTTGTAATTGCAAATTGGATACTGACAATCCTCATTTTGGCTGCGTGAGATTCTCCAGCTTTGTTGTTGTTGAGCTGTTAAAGCTCCGCCCTCTTCTGGAAAGGGGGCGGGAGCAGCAGCTCATTTGCATTTAAAGGGACACACACAAATGGCGTGTTTTTGCTCACACCCAAATAGGAGCAAATTTGACAAGCTATAATAAATGATCTGTGGGGTATTTTGAGCTGAAACTTCACACACACATTCTGGAGACACCAGAGACTGATATTACATCTTGTGAAAGGGGCGTTATAGGTCACCTTTAAAACAAGGATTTGATCTGCTGTCAAGTATAACAATCACAAGTCTGCTAGCGCCCTCTGCAGGCATTAGTTATAATACATAATGCACATAAATTGATTGTTTATATTATGTATATTATATTATGTATTTGAACAGTGTTGTTCTATAAAACCATGTGATTACTTGCTTTTGATACTTTTTGAACCAAAAATTGCCTCATTGTTATATATATGTATTTTAACTGGTTGTTGTTTTTATTAGATCTATTTTTATTACCACAAAAAATATCGTCAATATAACTGACCGATTACTCGATTACCAAAATAATCGTTAGTGACAGCCCTACGATAAAGTAGTCTGGGTTGGGGCTGCATCATTTGGGGAAAATTATACTTTTTAATATTATTGTTCTTGAATATTACTTCAAAATATTAAGCAAAATTATAAATATGACCATTTTAATATTTCACTGTAAAATAAAAAAGAAACTGAGTAATCAAAAAAGTAATATAATTCATTGGTGCATGTTATTTCATGTCCAAAGCTGTGTAATAAACTCACTTCAGTCTTTAGTGGTGTAAATCATGTCACGTTTCCATCATGACGTACTTCCCTCCCGTGTTTTCCAGCTGTGGTGGACGTAGTTCAGGACGCTCTGAGCCGCTGTCGCAGGCTTCTGCTGCTCTACACGGCGTCTTCGCTCTGCAGCCCGGAGGCGCAGGAATGGGCCGAGCAGCAGACGGGTCTGTACCGAGCCCTCGTGGAGGACTCCATGAGCATCCTTCTCCTGGAGCTGGAGGAGATCCGTGAGCCCGGCCGGCTGCCTCCCTCTGTGCGCCTCCTCAAGGAAAAACAGGGAGCTTTGCAAGCCTGGAAAAGAAGGAAGAGGTGGATGGGCTGGGATGGGAAGTTGGAGGACCGTTTGACCTCTCTGGACCCTTCGGCACGCTTCTGGAGGAAGGTGCGCTACCATATGCCTGTCAGAGGCAAAGCGAAAGAGAGAAATTGGTTTAGTTTCTGAACGCAGTTCCTCAGGGTCGAGCTGTGCTTCTTGAAGTGATGCAGTCAACCATCTGGATCTTTGTCTTCACTAGAGAGTACAGCAGTGACCGGACACTTTTTCAAGCAGCCTTTGTTCTCTAGTAAGGAAATATAAGCAGCCAAGACCAGTCAGCTCCGACATGAATCTTTTCTCTTTATTTTATTTTTTATTTTTTTTCTCATCCTTGGCCAGGACGGGACTAACCATAAATATATGCTTATCTTTGTTTTATGGAGGAAAATTATTTTGATGTTTACTTCTGGAAGCCAGTTGTTCCTCTGATAATGAGCAGAGCTCTTGCCGGGAAGCCTCAGAGATCTGACCTGAGGTCTGTCGAACATGACAGCAGGTCTGATGTGGTTCAGTGTTCTCAGGTTTATGTACGAGGTGAAAGTGAGTCGTTCTGTGGACACGAAATAAAAAGCTGTAAATACAATTTCAGATGTAAATCTGATTCACACACAATCTGTTGTGCGGTAATGTTTTTCTTGCTCTGTTTTTTTATTTTACTTTTATGATTTTTACCCCAAATATTTCTAATTTTTTTAATGTACAGTATGAATTGCGTATGTACTATGAATATGAAGAGACAGAGAAAGACATGTTTTAAGTGCCCGTTCTGCTTTTTCAGATATTCCCTCTCATGCAGGGTGTAATAACGCTGTTTGTGAATGTAGAGCATCTCGGAGATCAAAGTGCAGATAAATGGAGTTAGGCTGAACACCCTAAACCCTCACGGTCTCCTCTGAGTCCACACTTTCGTGACGTAATGCTGCTTTGAACATAGAACGATGAAGACTGAACAGAGCAGCCATCAAGTGTTAGACAGTATTCTAGGTTATTGCGTGAAGAAGTTTCTGGTCCAAAAATTAGAATCAGTTTTTTCTGAATTTAGTAGTAGGAAATTACTGGTCATCCAGTTTTTTATATCAGCTATACATTCTGTTAATTTAGCGAATTGGTAAGTTTCGTCAGGGCGCGAAGAGATATAGAGCTGAGTATCATCAGCGTAACAATGAAAACTAACGCCATGCTTCCTAATGATATCTCCCAAGGGTAGCATGTACAGAGTGAAAAGCAACGGTCCTAGTACTGAGCCTTGCGGTACTCCATATTTAACTTGTGTTTGATATGACATCTCATCGTTTACTACTACAAACTGATAACGGTCAGATAAATATGATTTGAACCATGCCAGTGCAATTCCACATTGAGAGCAGTCTCAGTACTATGGTACAGTCTAAATCCTGACTGGAAATCCTCACAGATACTATTTCTTTCTAAAAAGGAACATAGTTGTGATGAAACTGCCTTTTCTAGTATTTTTGACAGAAAAGTGAGATTTGAGATCGGCCTGTAATTGACTAATTCTCTAGGATCAAGTTGTGTTTTTAATAAGAGGTTTAATAACAGCCAGCTTAAAAGTTTTTGGTACGTATCCTAGTGATAAAGATGAATTAACAATATTAAGAAGAGGATGTATGACTTCTGGAAGCATCTCTTTCAATAGCTTAGTCAGTATAGGGTCTAACATACATGTGGATGATTTTGATGATTTAACAAGTTTAGACAATTCTTCCTCTCCTTTAGCAACGAATGAATGGAATGCATTACTTTTAAATTTACAGGAAATGTTACTTTTCCAAACAAGTAACGCAAGTTAATTTGTTTTCCCGTTTATTAACTGACAGCTCTCCTGTCATGTTGGGAGGAACCGTGAGTAAGTGTCGAGGTGTTGTGTGTGAACATGATGTTATTGTAGTTCTAGACTAAATGTGAGCAGGCATTTACTCATCTCACAAGCACAAAAACAGATTCAGTATTTCTCAAAAATGAATAAAAACAGGGAAATGCAAACTCAGAATATTACTCAAACCTGCAATAATTAAATGTTAAATAATACAAATATACTTTATGTATTTAATCTCACTTTATTAACCAATGTCTTTGCTGCTGACCTTCAATGATCCAGGTCAACCATAATAACTTTAGCTAAACATCACATTTGTGTCTAATTCTTTGTTTTTGTGCTGAACTTTCTTGTCTGAGCTGCGCCCTCTACTGTACAGGCGTGAATTTGGATTTCATTATTTGTTTCACTTGTGGTGTGAAAGGGCCTTGCCAAAAATAGAACTTTTTTGTTGTTATTAAAAAACAAACAAACAAACAAGCCCAAATGAGAAAAAAGTAAAGCAAAAGTAACATAACACATTACTTTACATAAAAAGTAACACAATTAGTTACATTTTTAAGGAGAAACAATATTGTAATGCATTACTTGCAAAAGTAACTTTGCCGAACACTGCTCGTGAGCGCCCCCTTTGAGACGTGCCCTCGATGTTCACGTTCTCCGGTCCCTGCGTTCAGTCTTCTACCCAACAGTCAAAGCGGCATGACATGAGTGAACTCGGAGGAGATCATGTGTTCTCTTTGGGACAGGGCCATTGTCTCCCAAATGAAAGAAGCCATTCTGAACTGCCTGAAACGAGGTGTCAGTAATTCTAGTCTCACTTCCTGCTCAAACCTACATATGTTTGTCACTCATTTGCATAATGCCAGAATATGGTCTTCATTGGCTGCCTGCGAACAGTGACACCATCCTAACCCTAACGTGCTGAAGCAGCTGAGGTTCAGATATGATAATGAGCGTTTGGTTTCTGACCAATCAGAGCAGAGCAGCTCTCAGAAAGGTGGGGTTTAGAGAGACCGGATTCTTCTTCGAAGCATTTCAGAGACTGAGAAAAGAGCTGATGCTGCAGTGGATATTATGAGACCATGACCTCGGATGAATGTGAACCTGTCGTAGGAGACTCCAAAACAACATTAGCAACCTTTAAAATAGCAGAATAGGGACACTTTAATCTTAAAATACCGGGTTTATCCTTGGGTAGTTTGACTTTCTGAAAAGTGTAACACTTGAGTTTGAAACATTGCTCTGTTTGTTTTGCATCCCATTTGCCAGAACTAATGTCTAACTAACCCTGTTTGAGGACAGTCATTGTTTTGCGATTCTGTTTGACCGCGAGAAGTACAGAAATGACAGAAGATTTACAGAAAAGGTGACAAAAACAAAGAGTGACCCAGATACTGTTCCACAGGTTTCCGTTCAATGCTGCCAGTTTCTGTGCTGTGACTTCACTTTATACACAACTGAAATTCAACAATTAAACATCTGTACCATCAGAGGCTGCTTTATTCCCACTCGATTTAAGTGAGAAAAATGATTTCAAATTAACTTCATTATGATTTAAATGATTTATGATTTAATAACTGGTGATTTTTACAACAGGACTGAATCAATCCTGAACTTACTTAACCCTTATCCGGTCTTCTTTTGGGAAGTACACTCAGGCTCTTCGGGGGCTCCAGAGACCTTTTTTTTTTTAAACAAATGTAATTTTACTCTGTTTATTAATGTTTTTCCTCCACATTTATGCAGTTTTTGGAGGATTTATGATATCTTTTAAATTTATATAATTATATTTAAAAATTTATTTTTTAAATAGTTTATACAAAAACAGCTTTTTATGTAAAATTCACTTTATAAAAGACCCACATTTCTAACTTTCATTCATGGGATAACATGGATAATTTGACATGGTTTAATGTGGGATTTTTGCCCATCTTTTGGAAAAGTAAAAAATCATCACTTTATCCAGACGGCTGCAGAGCTCCACTAGTATTATTATAATTTTTTTTCAGTTGGATTCATAAATTACAGTTATAACAATAAAACTTACTTTTTGTAAAAGTTTAGCATTTTTTGTACTGAAAAAATTCAGTTTTTTAATAGTGTTACATTATGATTAGAATCAAACCAAGATGTTAGAAAGAGAAAAGTTGGAGTTTTTAGAGTTTAGCATTTATTTCAAACATCTGTTTTTCATATAATTCTACAAATCTACACTTCAGTTATTAACTGTAACAGAACAAAAATGAACAGAAATGACCAGTTATATTACAAATAAAGCACATGGATTGTGTGTGAGCATTATCATTTTGCATTGTGGATGTTTTTTGGATTGTTGGAAGTGTGCCTCTTCATTTCTGTTCTGTGAAATGAGTGCCCTGAGTGTGACTTTTTTCCACACTAACATAAAAACAGATATCTTTCCAATTTTTTGTGTTTTTTTGTAGGTCTAGTAAGTGTTGATAACCATACAAAGTCTCATGCCATTTGGACAAAGATAACTTTTTTTTTTTTTTTATCAAAAGTCATTTGAGGCAGAAAGACCCTGAAGACCCTAAAGGGTTAAGATGGACAATGACACTATTTTCTGAAACAAACATTCTGTTTTCACTGTAAAGCTGCTTTTAAACAATCTGTATATTGTAAAAAGTGAGATATATAGATTGATAGATAGATATTAGAGGCTGGAAGTGAGCTGCACAGCAGCACTGATGCTCTGAAGTCGCTGGTGTTTCCGGGAGCAGCGGTGGGTTAGCGGTGGCCGGTGGGTGGGAAGCTGTACTCTCCACAGTTGTCAAACCGCAGTGTTCAGCAGAAAAACTTTAATCGTGTCAATCTGGAGGAAATTCCGAGAAATCGCTGCTGAGGTCAAACTGCACGATCCTCTACACGAGGTAAGACGCTTCTGCTGCTCTTCTGTTTTTACTCTATAGCCTAAACAAACAAGTATTTCTATTCGTTTCTCTTTCTGTATAACTAAATCCTCATCCTCACATGATGATGTCATCTGCGCAGAATACACGACAACACGTCATTTGCTGTGACTGAGCATCACTTTGAAGGGTTAGTTCTTGATCGTTTGACACTTTAAACAGCGTAAATGGTTGAAGTTGCGCAGAGAATGTCGCGAATGCCTCTCTGGAGGTGTTTGTCATGTTTCTCAGGAGAAAACGGGAAATGTGACAGCTAGATGGCTTTGTAGTTTAGTTTCGTATCCCGACCTGATGTCAGTCACGAGGGATGAACTTTCTTTCTTTCTTTCTCTCTTTCTTTCTTGCTGAAGTTTGCCTCTGTTCTTAATTGTCTCGCAGGCGCTGTTGTTGGAACCGGTTCGACCGCTGCTGGGAAACTAAACTAAACTCCGTAAAATGCCACGAACACCAGAAATGAGCTTTTCCACATTTTATTTGCGGTGGATTTTCCTGCCCGTCCTGTGGGTTGCAGGTAAGAGTCGCTGTTTCCAGTGAATCCAGTGGTTATTGTGGCTTCAGGAGGAAAGTTTGCTTCGCGCATGTTTGTTCAAACAACCGAAAGAATGAATAAGGTGAACATTAATATCTATGCATTGGACGGAACTTGACTAGCAATTGCATCATTACCAAAGTTTATCATGATAGATGTTGAAATGTATAACTGTGTTTCACTAAGTTTAGTGAGTGTTTACTGGCTCTCCTCAGATGTGGTTGAATGCTGATCTTTTTAAAACCTTAACTGATGATAAAATGCTCACATTGGTTAGAAATCAGGTCAGACAGTAAAGACTATGCCTGTTTTAGTTTCCTTTCAACCACACTCTGAAACTAAGGTATAAAGGTCAGACTTCACAATCGCGGTGTGTTTTCACAAATTACAACTAAAATTTTGGAGTTTTATGAAATGCATATTTTTCATATTTCAGATAACTTAGATAATTAGTATGGGCTGCTTGAGATATAAAGGATGAGCATACGTAAAAACTATACAGTAGGCCTATATACCTTAAACCACAGCTCTGCCTGTACGGGACAAAGTTTAACATCACTCTGATGTCTTAATGCGGGGAAACCCTGTGCAAGTGTTGCCATTTGTCCTAATCCTGATGATGTACTAACCATAATTGCAAAAATAATTTACGGTTGTTATTGTTAAATAGGTCAAATTAAATGATGTGGAATAACTAGTTCTTCTGTAATTTGAACATAGTAATTAATCCCTCACTAACACATTTCCTTTCAGGTTTCCCTCTTGAAGAGACTATGACAGAGAATAAGAGAGTTGACTTCATTGCTGGTCTAGTGTCTAGACTTGAGTGCAGCCGTGATAGTCAGAATGTGAGCTGGAGTCGTGTTCCCAGCCAGAGCTTGGAAAACATCAGTGGAATAACCGTTAAAGACGATGTGCTCTGGTTCCTCCCGGCGCGGCCCGTCCACAGCGGACAATACTCTTGCCTCAGAAGGTATTGGTTCAGTTCAATTTTTTGTTGATTTGGTTTTGACACTTGTTGGAACACACTTATTAATGTTTTTATCCACAAACCGTGTTGTTTTTTTCCCACTAAGGTCCATTTACAATCTTAATAAAGTTGAAAATGCTCATTTGGTCATTTTAATACTCTCTTGGCATTAACAAGCCTCTTTTGAAATGAAAGTGAAATCAGGATTCTTGTTCAAAACATCCTCCTCTTGCTTCTGACTTTCTGAACACTGAAATCATTGACATGTTCAGCCGTTTATGTGTTTAGTCTGTTGAGAACAAGTCATTTCTGCAGTTTAGTTTCTATAAATGCTCTTTTTTCAGTAGGTGATTTTGAGTTTTGAATAAACATTATGTTTTATAGTAAATTTAAAGAAAATCCAAGGATATTTAATTCCTATTGACATGACCTTCAAACTCATACTAAAATACAGCATAATTCTTGCATACTTAGGGACAAAACCTTGAACCAAATTTTGAAAATGAAACTGAGAATTATCAATGAAAATAAAAAGGCGTAGAGCATAAAGATGCTAACATAAATTTAAAAAAAATTGCATTGGCACTGCATGATTTCACATCGGCCGTTCTTTCATCCCAACTGTTGTTCTTCTTGTGTTCTATATGGCAGAGAAGGCAATGATACCTGGGAAACAATATACGCCGTCTCCGTTCAGAATGAAACATGCCCCCGTATGAACAGAATACAAGAAGTAAAGAGCACAAAGGAATTTGAATGTTTCCTTCCTCACATCTTTGAGTTGGACTCTGGAGCTCAAGTCACCTGGCGAAACGTAAGACGTGACGCTGAACCATAAATGACACACACATCACCACCATGATTATGCCATGTTCACGCCACAGGTAAATACGGTTGTAAGAGTGTCCTGACCAAACACGCTGCAACATGCCACTTCTGTTTTAGAAAGTTTCTGTTTCTGCAATGTCATGGCTGGAGCAACAGCTTACACAGTATGACAGTGATAATCTGAGCTATTGATTATGTGCTTTTTAGTGTTAAAAGCATCTAAAGTGCGTCTGAATATCATTTACCGCCGCACTGAAAGTGTTAATAGGTAATTCACCTCAGATCTTGAAAATAAAGGAAAACTTTCAAACTGTAAACAAACAAGTGTGTTCTCTGACAGATCGTTTCAGTCACTCAGTATGTATTTTTAAAAATGGTGTAATATGAGAGTGCAGTGCGCTTGCAGAGAGACTCCGCCCACACACTGTTCTGATTGGCTGTGATTTTTGGGCTGATTTTGTCGTCACTTCAGGTGTGGATAGATGAATTGCTTGTTGCCGAATCGCATCTGGTTAGGATGTGGTGTAGGTTCCTGTCTAAGCGTTTCTTCTTCTGTTCACACTGAGTTCAGTTATACACTGGAAACACCCCTGGCAAAGTGTGGTTTTGGACGATATCGGCATAAATCCTTATCATTTTTTGGTTCAAATACATTAAAGTAACTTGACATTATCATTGAAGACCAGCAATAATAATTTTCATTTTGATTGACATGTATATATTGCCATTATTATGTAAAGTCAGACATGCCCCTTTGCCAGCTGTGAAGCTGGTTACTGGTTTAGACTTGACCCAGGTTTGTAAAAGATCTTTGGGTCAGCACACCTTAATAGCTTCAACAATTGATTGCCAATCAAGTTTAGAATACAATGAACCAATCAGAACCCAGTTTGGGTCAGATAGCTGCTAATGCTGGATATTTTGATGAAGTTTTTTCTATGTATAAACTGTTTATGTAATAAAATATGTTTTTATAGTTTGTGTTGTTCCTTATCAGTGCAAAATTATCACAAATTAAAAAGGATTCATGCCAATATTGTCCAAAATCCCACTTTTCTAGGGCGTTTCCAAGCTTTTGGAGGGCAGTGTAGTTACAGGAGTGGCGACCACATGAAATCTGTGGCATAAACAGAACTGAAGTGAACCAGCTCAAACCAGCCTGCTGAAAATAACTAAAAATCATTTGATTTTAATACATCGGGTGGCTAATATTACTTTCATCAAAAAAGCAAACATGAGGCAAGTTGTTTTTTTCTGTAAGACAGGAAAACATTGCTTTAGGCATCAGTATGTTGAGCATTGTGGGTTCTGAAGTTGCAGACATACAGTTTTCTCATTTACAGGATTCCCTTTCACATGTGAATGTTTCTGTGCGTATGTGAACATGCTCACTGTAATCTCTTTCTTTTTCTCCCTCTGCAGAACTGCCATCCACTCAATGTGACATACAGTAAGTTCTTCCCCGTGAACAGATCTCCGGAGAAGGCTGGACTGTACACTTGCTTTGTGAACTTTACTTTTGAAGGGCAAAACTACTCTGCTGCCCAGACTACAAAAATATACTACCTGCCTCCAGATTTTGGTAAATAACAGCTCTAGTGGCTAAAAACCTAGTTATCTGTCTGTCATTATAGTCTACAATTATTATGAACTAAATTTAACTATGTTTATATTTGACGTGTTTTCTTCTGTGTGAAAAAGCAAGGGCCTGTACCATGATGGTAGTTGAACAAAACCAGGGTTAAAGGATTAGTTTCGAGTTGACAAAACCAAACCACTCCAATCCGGCTTTGTTGGTACCATGATGCTGATCATCAACTTTCTCTGTCAACTCAGGCTTTGATCCTGAGTTTGTGGAGCGCGTGCACATGAATTCGTGACATCAGTGGTGAACAGACAATCACATGCCTTGCAACAGACAGAAACTCTGATTCACTTCGCGCGAGAGAGCCAGCGCATTTCAAAACTCCTTTGCTGAAAATGAAGAATTTAAACGCATTTACACTAATGGACAATACTTGTCTGTGAAAGAGGACAAAAAAAAGAAATGATCTTTATCAGTGCAAGTGAAAGTTGTGAAGTTAGTTTATATAGTTGATAATATATAGTGATAGAGACTCAAACATACAAGGTCACATGTAGTCAAATTTAATATTTACACCTTATTTATATTACATATGATCTACAGTCGTGCTCAAGATTATTCATACCCTTGGTAAATATGACCAAAGAAGGCTGTGAAACTTTTGACCTTTTATTTAAAAAATCTACAAAAATCCAACCTTTCATTGGAGAATAAGTATTTTAAATGGGGGGGAAATCTCATTATGAGAGAAATGTTTTTCTCTAATACACACTGCTCATAATTAATCATAACCTTTTATTCAATACTTTTTGCAACCTCCTTTTCCCAAGATAACAGCTCTGAGTCTTCTCCTGTAATGCCTGATGAGTTTGGAGAACACCTGACCAGAGATCAGAGACAGCAGCAAACACTTCAGATGGGTTTGGTGCACACAGGGGTAAAAGGTATCCCATGTGTACAATGAAATATACTGCTGGATCTTTAATGTTGTGGGCCTATTTTTCTGCTGGAGGTCCTGGACATCTTGATCAGATACATGGCATCATGGATTCTATCAAACAGCAACAGATAAAAAATCAAAACCTGACTGAAGAGAAGAAGCACCAGAATGTTTTTCATATTTCAATCTGAAGGATCTGGAGAGATTCTGCATGAAGGAATGGTCTCTGATCTCTGGTCAGGTGTTCTCCAAACTCATCAGGCATTATAGGAGAAGACTCAGAGCTGTTATCTTGGGAAAAGGAGGTTGCAAAAAGTATTGAATAAAAGGTTATGATTAATTGTGAGCAGTGTGTATTAGAGAAAAACATTTCTCTCATAATGAGATTTTCCCCCCATTTAAAATTATTATTCTCCAATGAAAGGTTGGATTTTTGTAGATTTTTAAAATAAAAGATCAAAAGTATTAACGATGAAGATTTATTTTCACAGCCGCCTTTGGTCATATTTACAAAGGGTATGAATAATCTTGAATAAATGAATAAACTAAATGCTTAATAACAACTGTTAAACTAAACATGCACATGTGTTATGGATTATAATAATATTGATCATATAATTATACAAATCATATATAAATCATAAAATAATTATCATTAAAACCAGACAATTTCATCGTTAAATATTTGTTTTTACTATATTGCCCTCTAATTTGGAGGAAGAGTGACTTTATTGTGTTGGGTGTGTCAGTGTCACTTTGCTCGCATCTGATTGGTCCAATTTCTGTTTGAGATCTCTAAACCAGAACATAACCTGCCCCGGAGCAGGTCAGCCGTGGAGCATAAGTTACCATGGCGATGAACACTGCAGAAAGTCAAGTTTCTTTCATGGTACCTTAAACCCAGGATTGGCGCAAACTAATCTGAAACTTACCTGGCTAGCCAGCTAATCCAGCTTCATGGTACAGGCCCCAGGCCACTTAGAAAGTAATTTGAATTATTGTCATCAGGCACTGATGATGCCGTAACATGCTGCATATGTAGGCTAGAACAGACAAGAAAGAATGAATGAAATGTTTTTGGATTTAATTAGTTATGTTCTCTTTTATAAACATGAAGACTTAGAAATAATATTATGTTTTATTTTGTGTTAAATATGTTCCTCCTGACACACACAGCCCAACCGACTCAATAGAATGCTGTTCCTGCGGGAAAATGTTTCGCAAATATCGAGTTTATCATGCAGAAATAGCGTTCTTTTGTTTATATGAAGAACAGTTACATTAAGGCAAGGCAAGTTTATTTGTATAGCACATTTCATACACAATGGTAATTCAAAGTGCTTTACATAAAGAAGAAGAATAAAAATAGAACAGTCATTAAAAGTCAGAATAACAAGATGATACATAAAAGATATAAAATACATTAAAAATGAAATAAAAACAGGAAAGGGAATTAAAAGAATAAAAAGATAATATGTATAAAATAAAATGCAAACAATTCGGACATAGCACAGTACTCAATCAGCAAATGCACAGCTAAACAGATGTGTTTTGAGTCTGGATTTGAATGTGGCTACTGTTGGAGCACACCTGATCTCTTCTGGAAGCTGGTTCAGCTGCGGCTGGCGTAACAGCTAAAAGCAGACTCTCCTTGCTTTGAGTGAACCCTTGGTATTTCTAACTGATGTGATCCTGATGATCTGAGTGATCTGTTAGGTTTATATTCTATGAGCATATCTGCAATGTATTGAGGTCCTAGGCCATTGAGTGATTTATAAACAAGTAACAGTACTTTAAAATCAATTCTAAATGCAACTGGAAGCCAGTGCAAGGACCTGAGGACTGGTGTGATGTGTTCATGTTTTCTGGTTCTGCTCAGAATCCTGGCAGCAGCGTTCTGTACGAGCTGCAGCTGTCTTATGGTCTTTTTGGGAAGACCAGTGAGGAG
>RJVU01066372.1:16354-48112 GCA_003731715.1 Anabarilius grahami | reverse complement strand
TTAAAACTGAAATAAAATGTTTAAAAAAAAAAAAAAAGCCAAACCAAACTATTAAAAAAATTACTAAAGCTTTAAATTAAAAATGGAAAATATAAAAAAGTAATTCCAAATAATAATAAAACCATAATAATATCTCAATTATACTAAAACTCTGTAGGTGATGTTTTCCTCAATGGGTTTTAAACAGTTTAGCGATGTTATAAAGATGCCTGAAATAAGAAATAAGATTTGAAAGTTTGTTCACTAATGAAATGCCCTAATAATATCCACTCACAGTAGATGGCAGTATAGAGCTGAAGTGAAGAGATTGCGGTTCTGTGCTTTGATGTGATGTGTGTGTTTTTGTGGGTAATGTTCGCAGTGGTGACGAAGCCTGAAATCCTCCTCCCAAAAGAAGAAACATTCACAGTAACACTTGGTGAGTGATGATGACATGTTTAACTCTTCTGTTACAGTACGTGTGAAACAGAGTTAGCACTTGTTCATGTTTTCACTCAAGGCTATTTATGTGTTTTTGTGATCTCTGAAAAGATTTGTGCAAAAATATCAGCGTTTAAGAATCGTCTCTTTTATTTTATGAGTGGGAATTTAAATCAAATCGGTCACAAAACACATCATATTCAATTAAAATTGAAAGTCGTGAAACCGAATCATTTTGAAAAGTGTAATAATATTCATGTCACCGCAGGTAAAAGTTTCAATCTGAGCTGCCAAGCTCTTGCTGGGGAGAACGACATGGGAGAGACTTCGATATACTGGTTCAGTGACTCTAACTCTCTCAATCTGAGCTACAGCCAGAGCACCACGTAAGGACTGAAGAAACGCTGTAACCCTTTCCATGAAGAGCGTGCTTCTAATGAATTATAGCTCCATTTATACTTATTTAGAAGTATTAATGAGTCTTTATAAATATATTTATAGAATAGTAAGACTTATACTGCATTATAAGAACAGTTACATTTATATTATTTTTATAATGACTTTTAAGTCATGCATTTGCTTTTTCAATGCATGTTCATCATCATAATTCATTATACACTGATTTATTAGTATTAATTAGTCCATCGTATGGTTCAATGAATGTATTTATAAAGATGCAGCTTGCATTGCTATAATGTTATTATATTATATTTACACTGACGTTTTATTCAGATTTATTTGTCAAATAATTGAATATATTGTTATTAATAGCTGTGTTGTGTTCTAATAAATACTTATTATGAGTAATAATAGTTACTAATGTCTAGAAATGCATCATTGATGGCTTCAAGTAAAGTGAAAACACAAGATGCAATTTTCCTAAAGAAAATGTTAAGAAATCATGAAGATGTACTTTTTAAGTTGCTTAACTGTAAATGTAACTAATAAACAACAATCATCAAATCATAAATACAAACAGTTGAAAAAAAGTATATTTTTTAATGTTACATACTAGCAAAACACTGCAACAAAATATTTAAATTATAATTCCAATCTGCTATAAGCAATATCGTATGTCTGAGGAGATATAGATTTTAATAAATCAAAATTACCATTCATGACCTCTAATGCAAACATTAGCTGTTGAAGACATAATTATTAATAACTAGTTGATACAGCAAACAATAGTCTCTGGAACTGTTTTATATTTGATCATTCATAAATCAGCGTATAATGGATTGTGCACATTGAAAAAGCAAATGCATGGCTTATAAGTAATTATAAAAATAATATAAATGTATATAACTGTTCTTATAATGCAGTATTGGTCTTAATGAGTCTTTATAAACATATTTATAGAATAGCAATACTTAAGTATAAATGTGGCTAAAAATCATTATAAGCATGCTCTTCATAGAAAGGGTTATGAAACGTTTGCTCTTTATATGTAAATAACGAGACAGAGTTCTCTCTATGATGTGACTATAAACCATTTTGCTTCTGCATGTCTCGTTTTTCCAGCATTAAGGACGGCCGGAAGTACATGCAGTCTGTCTTATCCATCTCAGAAGTCACAGCAGAGTATCTGTACACTAATCTCACCTGTATGGTTCAACATTCTGCAGGTTCCGATTCTGTTAGAGTCATCCTCATCCCAGGTGAGCTCTAGGTTATATTGTATATTACTATTGATTATGTTCTCTCTTTTCCAGCCTGCTTCATTCTGTTTTTCTCTCCAGCTAGTCAGAAGGAGCGTAATTATTGGATCTGTCTCGGTCTGGTGGCTCTTGTCTTTTTACTGGGTGCCGTGGCGTTTCTCGGTCGAGTCGATCTGGTTCTGGCTTACAGGCGTGTGTGTCCGTCTGCTGCCGGACGCAGTGGTATGTGTTTACCGACTGGTTTCTGTAGAGATGCGGTCAGTTAGACTGACTCCAGTGATCAAACTGATTCGATCATTAATGTTTATTCTGAAATGGTCAGCACTGCTTATAAATGTTACAAGTATCTAAATATCTTTGTTTAAGTTCTGCAAAAGAAAGAAAGTCAAAGAGGTTTGAAACAACAGGAGGCTCAGTAAACGCTGACCAGTTTAATTTTGGTATATATGTTGCATTTTTTCTGCACTGTGGCATTATTTTCATGACAATTAAGCGCTGTGATGTTTCATGTCTTTCATTGTGAAATTTAGTCACGTTCCCTGTTTGCTGTGTGCTTCCCTTGCTCCTTTTGTAGCTTGCAATCATGTGATCATGTCTTGTTCTGATTGGTTCTTTGTTGATTGCTTTCATTAGTCTTGTATAAATAGCCCTCATGTTTCCGTTGTATCTTGTCTAGCTTTGTTCACTGTAATCTGCTGTCGGTAAGTTTATGTTTCAAGTCAAGTCTTTGTTTTATGTTTGATATGAATAAACTGCACTTGTGTTCTTCAAGCTCGCCTTCAGGGGATCATTATTACAAGTGCATTTTAAAACGATCAATCATAATGCACCTGAATGGGTTTTTTTTTGTTTCTTTTCTTGTTTGATTTTCACAAAAATCTCTGCTATAATACAGCAACAATTTAAGGCATTACAACAAATAGTACCATTAAGTATGTAAACTTAATCAAAGATGAACTGCATGATTGTTCAATAAAAGCATGAATCAGATACAAAAGAAAATCAGTAATACTTTACAATAAGGTTCATTAGTTAAACATTAGTTACTGTATTAACTAACATGAGCAATACATTTGTCACAGTATTTACTAATCTTCGTTAACGTTAGTTCATGAAAATATAGTTGTTCATTGTTTGTTCATGTTAGTTCACAGTGCATTAACTAATGTCAACAAGATTTTAATAATGTATTAGTAAATGTTGAAATTAACTTTAACAAAGATTAATAAATGCTGTAAAAGTGCAGTTTATTATTAGTTCATGTTAACTGATGAACCTTATTGTAAAGTGTTGGCAGGAATTCTTTGACAAACTTCAATTTCCAAAAAGGCCAATTATTCAGTGACATAAACTGCAGAGCACTGCTTGTTCATCATTATTTTTCATCAAATTATATAATTATATAGTAATTTAGTTTTTTTTTTATTGCGTATTGATTATTCTCATGCTTCATTTAAGATGGAAAGTCATATGATGCGTATGTGAGTTATCTCCATGGTGATCAGCTCGGCTCATCTTCTGCAATGACCTTTGCCCTGCATTTCCTTCCTGCGGTGCTTGAAGATCTTTATGGTTACAAACTGTTCATCAGTGGACGTAATGAACTTCCTGGGGAAGGTAAACATCCTGTCACATGAACACCGCTACACACAAACTGAAGGGCTGGTCGGTCTATAGCAGAAATATATATCTTAACCATTTTCAGCCTTCAGACAGAATTCAGTATGAGTGTCTGTTTATGCTCTGAAATAGCTTAGTTTCCCTCAATCATTTCATCAAATCAGTCAATAATAAAATCCTGTTTAAATTATGACTTTATGTTTTCACACAGTTTTTTCTCTAAATGAACAAGATAATCATATTTAATAATTGTCATGCACCACATGTCATAAACAGTAATATTTACCTACAGATACATCTACTAAAATATTGAAATATATGAATACTTCCATGTGGAGACATCAGTGAACATCTTAGGGATGCTGGGGTTTTGGAATTAATCATTGTGCATTAATAGAGATGTTTCAAATAAAAACTGCATTAAAAAAATCACTAATATTCACAATGTTGCTTACAATGAATATTTAATACATCACCCAGCTCAAAAATAAATAAATAAATTGTAGGCCTACATGTAAGATTTATGGATTTGAATGGCATATAAAATTTCCATCTATTTGGATTAGTGTCATGAACTTACTGTGGTGTGTGTTTGTCAGTCCCTGCCGTTAAAAAGTTTGTCATCTGTAAGTTCTTTAATGTGTTTGAAAGTCTCTTCTTAACAACCTGCATTTATTTGATCAAATACAGTGAAAATAGTGAAGTGTTTCTATGTGAATATATAGTAAAGTGTAATTTACACAATTTATTACTCCAGTGTCACATGATCCTTCAGAAAGTATTCTAATATGACGATTTCCTGCTCAAGAAACAGTTGTGTATATATATTTATATCATATGTTTTACCTTTTTTTTTTTTTTTTTTTTANGCAAGGATGCATTAAATTGATATTGTGTATATTGTAAGGCAATCATACAAAGAAACGAGCGTTTGACACTAAACTCTTTTTCAGCGGTGCATGAAGTGGTGGCTGACAGAATGAGCCGAAGTCGAAGGCTGCTCATCGTTCTCACGTCACAGAGCTGTGCGGCGTCTCAGACCGACGCTACCAAGAAACCCCTCGTATCAGAGTACGGTGTGCGACTGGAAGAATCGTCCTCGGTCTACGAGCAGCGAGTGGGTCTCTATGACGCTCTGGTGAAGCAGGGTCTGAAAGTCATCCTGGTGCAGGTGGAGGACGGCGTTGAGGAGGCTCTGCTGCCCGAATCTCTGCGGTACATCTGCCGCACCAGAGGCGTCCTGAGATGGAGGCAGAACGCCGGTGATCACGCAAACAGAAGGTTCTGGAAATACGTGCGTTACCACATGCCTCCAGCTCAGAAGCGCTAAACGCAGCCGCACTGTTTGTTTACAACAGCCTGAACTTCTGCTCTTTTATTTGTTATTGTTTTTAGTTATTAATTATAATTATTATATTGATTTTTATTAAAAAACATAGTGAACTTTTATAAGTTCTATTTTGACTACAGTTAATTTCAGACAAGTTACTGTTAATTATTTTTACAGAAAATAAAAAAACAATGCAATAAATACATTCACTGGGTTTTTTTTTTTGTTTTTTTTAAAATTGTATACATGTCATAGCCTAATCTAATACGGTGCAAATTTAAATAATTTATCAAAAATCTGTTTTATCTAGCTATATTAGTTGCTTGGCAGCTGAAAATTATTTTTTTTAATTAAAATTTGTATTATAATAATGGAAAATGTCTCTATTGCATGTTATACTATTCAATAAGTATTTTAGTGAATTTCATCAGTGGGTTTTTGACACTAAATGTCATGTAAGAGCAGCCTCACCCATGGGAAATTACCACCGTCACTGTACGTTTCACACTTTTCTTGTAACTAAACTTTCTTTGCCCTTATGAGAAAACAGGAAGTTGTTGCTCTGCTTGCTTCATGTCTGTCCATGGCCTTTTGTTTTTCATCTTTCTTGATTTCCAAGTCAAGTCACCTTCATTTATTTAGCTCTGTACAATACAATTTGTTTCAAAGCAGCTTTACAGTGACAGCAGGAAAATTATCGTTTTGGCTTCACAGCAGCTCTAGAAGAAAACTGTGTCATGGTCCACCTTAAGAAAGTTTACTGATTCATTTCCATTGAAAAAATCATTATTAAATTAGTTCATTTATTTATACAGCAGCTCTGGTGAAGTCAGGTCAAGTCACCTTTATTTATATAGCGCTTTTTACAATTTTGGCTGCACAGCAGCTCTTAAAGGAAAATGGTGTCAGTATCCATCTTAAAGGGTTAGTTCACCCAAAAATGAAAATAATGTCATTTATTACTCACCCTCATGTCGTTTCACACCCGTAAGACCTTCGTTCATCTTCAAAACACAAATTAAGATATTTTTGTTGAAATCCGATGGCTCAGTGAGGCCTGAGCAATGACATTTCCTCTCTCAAGATCCATTAATGTACTAAAAACATATTTAAATCAGTTCATGTGAGTACAGTGGTTCAATATTAATATTATAAAGCCACGAGAATATTTTTGGTGCGCCAAAAAAACAAAATAACGACTTATATAGTGATGGCCGATTTCAAAGCACTGCTTCAGGAAGCTTCGGAGCGTTATGAATCAGCGTGTCGAATCAGCGGTTCGGAGCGCCAAAGTCACGTGATTTCAGCAGTTTTGCGGTTTGACACGCGATCCGACTCATGATTCGACACAAAAGATTCATAACGCTCCGAAGCTTCCTGAAGCAGTGTTTTGAAATCGGCCATCACTATATAAGTCGTTATTTTTTTTTTTTGGCGCACCAAAAATATTCTCATCGCTTTATAATATTAATATTGAACCACTGTACTCACATGAACTGATTTAAATATGTTTTAATGGATTAAAACAAAAATGGATCTTGAGAGAGGAAATGTCATTGCTGGCTATGCAGGCCTCACTGAGCCATCGGATTTCATCAAAAATATCTTAATTTGTGTTCTGAAGATGAATGAAAGTCTTATGGGTGTGGAACGACATGACGGTGAGTAATTAATGACACAATTTTTGGGTGAATTAACCCTTTAAGTTAATTCAGTACTGGAGAAAACAGTGATGTCATCATCCAGCTCAGTTCAATTCTCGCTGTTTTCTCCAGAGCTGCTGTATAGATAAATTAACTAAAGTAATAATGATTTTTACAACGGAATGAATCAATACTGAACTTTGTGCTGGACAATGACAGTATTTTCTTTTAGAGCTGCTGTACAGATGACATGAAATCTGTTTGCATCACTGAATCATTTTCCTGTTTTCACTGTAAAGCTGCTTTGAAACGATCTGTATTGTATTGTTTTTACTATGTAAATAAGTGTGCGTGACTTTGAAGTGGACTCAAACATCTTTTTGTGATAATGTCTACTAATTAATGGGAAACACTGGGGAGTAACAATGTAGGTTTTTCTCTAATGCTGTAACCAACTATAGCTCCTTCCCTGCCTAACAACGCTCACTCACATCCCTTCTTGATTTGTTTTATATTCTAATCGGTCATTTTTATGATTGACTCTATAGTATGTGAATCTGATGGAGTATATGGGTACAACAAATATTGAAGCTTTCTCAGTTTTTTCAGTGTGAGAGGCTAAAATTCAAACTGCATCCCTATGGAACACTGTTTGCTGAAATACGAAGTGATTCTGTACAGGACGGATGACAAACCACACACTGAAAAACTTGGCATAACTTAACACGAGTTACACCAACAGTCATGAACACAGTTTAACTCCAAAGAGAGTGAGATATTAGCTTACCTGCCTTCATTCTCCATGTCAGGATGTGTTTTGGATAAGCCAGGTTGAGTATATCAAACAACACAAGCAGAGGAGACTGAGGTCAGTTCACTCAGAACCTTCACTGCTTCAGTAACAGTGCCAATGTCCGCAGGCGGTTCTTGATGTTCTTCCCTTCCTTATGAATAACAAACACTGCCATGAAGAGCTGCTCCAGGACACTTTCAGCTCTTCTGCTGCTAATCCTAGTGTACATGAAACAAAAAACAATTCTTTGCAGTGTCTTATGCCATCAAAACTAAAAGATTAGCCATTCAGGACACACTGTCTTGGAAGATGAATATTTCCAGTAAAGTAGAATTAATCCACTGACACACATCAGAAATATGAAAGACTGAGGAGAGACTCTTAAATGATGTCAAATGATGAGTGTTCCTGAACCTTCAGCTCAGGATAAAGTGAAATACGTGTTACTGCTGTTTTATATTAAACCCGTAGTTTAACGAGTAATGAGAAACAAGACAATGCAGAAGACAACAGTATCTATTTTTGATTTTAGCCACATAATAAAATAACATGTCAAACATTATAATTTCTTATTTATTTGCAATTAATAGATTTTTTTTTTTTTAGAATGACTAACCAGGAGTTGCAAAATAAGTCATCCTTACAAACGTCTTTAAGATATTTGCACATGAAGAATGCTGCATTTTTTTTAACTGAAAGGAGGAAAATAAATATTTTGTTATTATGGTCAGTAATTAGTTACCGGTGCATGAGGTTTAGCTATACAGCTGGTGACAAACCACAGTGACAGGACTGCTAATGTACCAATGAGCGAATATCTATCAATAAACGGTCAGTTACGGGTTGACTTGCTGTGATATCAATACAAACTCCATTTTTGTTAAATGTTTTTATAAACATAATAAGCAGCGCTTGAATGCTAAAAACTGCATCCTGCTGCTTGTTGTAAGGTTGGAGGAGGACAATTATGAATTCATTAAATAACGAAAATCAGTAAGTATGAGTGATTAATCAAGAAATAACTAAACATTAATTTCATGTTTTTCCGTTACATCATTGTGAACTTAGTTTAGCACAATTTATAAAGATACGAATAGGAACAGTTCAAAACATATAAGTTACATGAGTTCTTCGCATAAAACAACCACAGGTTTAAGAAAGCTAAACCTCCTTTATCAAATATATATTAGTCAAAAAAAGTTCCAACCTACCTTTCATCCGAATCCCGACAGAAAAAGGACAAGCAGCAGGGGCCAGTTGTTCTAAAGTATTCTGATTGGATTTCGGCTATCGGATTGGATCAAATCTTGAAAAATGGTTGTTCAAAAGGAAAAAAGGATTCTGAAATCAGATTAGATCATAAAATCCAATCTTGGTTTTGATCTGGATAGAATCATCAGTTTGTGTTGTTCAAAACTTTTTAGTAAGATTGGGATACCTTTGATCCAAAAAATCTGGATTATACTGATCCCATCAGAAGGGTGGATTTCAAAAACAAAAATGTAGTAAAAACTTTAAAACTGGTAAAAAAATACAACATTTGTATCATGTAATATGCATACACACATATTCGTTATTTTGCTCTTGATTAATTAATTTTTAATGTAATGAATTAGAAGTAGACATATTTTAGCCTTTCGGTAACCCTACTGTAAAGAAAAACAATTTTTACCATTTTTTTAATCATTGTTTGTAAACTACATTGGCACAATGATAAGAGACGAACCAGTCAAAAGTTCTTCGCGGGCAAACGCAGTTTCTCAGCTGAATGCTAGGTGGAATTTTTCTGAGAGAATGCAAAAGCATTGAAATTTTTTTTTCCAGATCTCATATTCTGTCTATCACCATGTCCTTTTAGGGGCTCCGTAGAGCACAAGTAATCCAGATTTGGTAATCTGAAAAATGTCTGTCTGGATCAGGGTGATCCAATCTAATTTTGCTTTGAAAAACCAGCACAAAAGTAAGATTGATTACCTGATCCTGAATAGCAAAACATGGGATTTCCAAATCCAGATAATTCTGATCCAGATTAAACTTTTTGAATAACTGGCCCCAGGTGATAATCTGGAGAGGTAAACTCGTGCGTCATGACGTCAGCCCGTCTGAATGAAGGTGCGTTCACACCACCTCATAATTCCTGTAATTACGAGATTCTAGCGTGTAAAAAGCGTCAAAGAATAGAGGGTATGCATCGATGTCACTTTCACTTTTTTTTTATTTGTGCCTGATTTCGACGCCGGGGAAATACATAAAGCAAATCTGCCTGTGAACACTTTATATAACTACAATATAGGTAGGTTTAAAGGTGCCCTAGAAAATGTTTTTAAAAGATGTAATATAAGTCTAAGGTGTCTCCTGAATGTGTCTGTGAAGTTTAAGCTCAAAATACCCCATAGATTTTTTATTATACATTTTTTTAACTGCCTATTTTGGGGCATCATTATAAACGCGCCGATTTATGCTGCGGCCCCTTTAAATTCTCGTGCTCCATGCCCCGCGAGCTCGCGCTTGCCTTAAACAGTGCCTTAACAAAGTTTACACAGCTAATATAACCCTCAAATGGATCTTTACAAAGTGTTCGTCATGCATGCGGCATGCATGCGTCGGATTATGTGAGTATTGTATACTGTTATATTGTTTACATCTGATTCTGAGTGAATTTGAGGCTGTGCTCTGTGGCTAACGGCTAATGCTACACTGTTGGAGAGATTTATAAAGAATGAAGTTGTGTTTATGAATTATACAGACTGCAAGTGTTTAAAAATGAAAAGCAACGGCTCTTGTCTCCGTGAATACAGTAAGAAACTATGGTAACTTTAACCTCATTTAACAGTACATTAGCAACATGCTAACAAAACATTTAGAAAGACAGTTTACAAATATCACTAAAAATATCATGTTATCATGGATCATGTCAGTTATTATTGCTCCATCTGCCATTTTTCGCTGTTGTACTTGGTTGCTTACCTAGTCTGATGATTCATCTGTGCACATCCAGACGTCCTGCCCTTGCGTAATGCCTTTCATAATGTTGGGAACATGGGCTAGCATATGCAAATATTGGGGGCGTACATATTAATGAGATTCGCCTGTTCTTTGAGGTCTTTTAAACAAATTTGATTTATATAAGGAGGAAACAATGGAGTTAGAGACTCACTGTATGTCATTTCCATGTACTGAACTCTTGTTATTCAACTATGCCAAGATAAATTCAATTTTTCATTCGAGGGCACCTTTAAATCCACGTAATCACTTATATCAATGTTATATATCGTCATATTGTCCAACCCTAAAACATATATAGTTTATAGAATAGTTTAGTTAGTAATATAGTTTTTGTCCCAATTATGCAGAACATATGATGGAAAATATTTAATGAGTCGTCAACATCAGGGATGGGCAAAAATACATCAAAATATATTTTAAAATAAAATACAAAATACCTTAATTTTGAAAATACTACAAAATACTTTTACAAGGGAGCATGAAATTTCTTCGCAAACCTTCCATCAGTTGGCCCATTTGATCGATCCCTTCACCGTTACACTGACTTGATTAACTAAACAATGTTTGATAGCAACAGCTTTTCTTTGCCCGAGTCATGCAATAAATCTGACATACGCAACCAGTTAAAGGCACAAATATGTAGGATTTTTAGATTAAAATATTCAAAAACCACTAAAACAATGTTATATTTTTTGTTGACTTGTGTTCTTACATTATCCCAAATGTTTCCAATAAATTCTAAATCCAGAGAAATAAGCAATTTTAACCAGGACAATTTCTCTTCTGTCCGTGTGTCGCCTATCAATGACATCATTACCCTCGATTTCCCATTTTATTTTGTCAAAAAAAAACATGGAAACATCAAAGACACTTTAGTGCTGTATATTATGAGTTTTATTAGACAGGGAAGCAACCGTTTGGATACATTCATCGACAGAATACTCATCGTGTTATAAATCGCTTAACACATTAAGGGCCAGATTTACTACACGGGGCAAATTAGCGTGAGAGCGCAATTCCACAAATGTGTTGATGGGAGTGGTAAGTTTTGCACGTGATCTGCTGACATGCAAATTAAAGAACACAGACACGGTCAGATCATTTACATAATGACTAACGCAATCTACCAAGAGCAGTGCAAATTAGAGTTGGGTCGCAAATAAACAGAGCTGAATCCTGATGCTGATGTTCTCATCAGGTGCGGCTCGACACAGGCACAACTTAAAATGTAATCTGACAAACAAACACATACTGTATAATATAGTTTGCCAAGCCATGTTGGCCTATAGATATAGGCAAATGATATGTTCGGATAAGGTCTTACTCTGGCATTTCAAAGAAATTAATAATCCTTCTACCAATCGCTCTCTGTTCTCTGTCTCCTAACAGCAACAGTTGCAGCCATGTCACAAAATGGGTTCAGACATGCTTTTTTAGGGCGTTAAATAATGGTGTTGTTACGGTACACAGGAGTCAGACACAGATGTAAAAGGTAATGGGAGTTTATTGACACCAGTTGAGCATGCGGAAGTAATCAGGTAAGCAGAGATGTAATCGTAGGTGGATGTATGAGTAGAAAGGTGATACTGTCCTTATCCGTTGCAGGTATGGAAGACTGCGATGACACGCTGGAGCTGGAGATCGCTGGAGAGCACTCACACACAGGAGACAGGAGACACAGAAGGAAGGAGACACACTGGATACAGGTGAGTATAAAGCAGGGAGTCCTTGAGGTAAGCATATACCAAAGTATCTTCAAACGAGACCGGACGTGGAGTGCTGTGTGTGTGTGCTCTTTGTAGTGCTGCTGATTAGTGCAATGATGAGGTGCAGGTGGCGGTGATTAGTATTCTGGTGATAGAGTGCGTTGTGATTGGTGGACGGTGGAGCCTGACGTGTCTGTGACAGGTGTAAATACCAGTAAATTGACGAGCGCAAACATTAGTAAATCGCATTGTGCGATTCATTTAAATACTCTCCTCCCATAAGTTTTGCATCTGAAAGGGAAACTCATAAAAATGCATATGCAATAAGGTCAGCCGCAAACACAACTCGGTCCACGCGTTTTCAGCGCTAATTTTATACTGCGTGTCTTTAGTAAATCCCAACAGTAGTTTAATGCCAAAAGAGGGTTTGCGCTGGCACAAGCTGTTAGTAAATCTGGCCCCAAGTCTTTTTGTTTGAATCTCGTTTTCTTGATTTATCGCGAGTACCATTGTTACGGTACACAGGAGGCAGACACAGATGGATACAGGTAACTGTTCTTTTATTGACACCAGTAGAGCAAGGAGCGGTAAACAGGTAAGCAGAGATGAATCAATGGAAGTATAGATGATAATAGTGGAGATAGTTACTGTCCTTTTCCTTTTAGATACGGAGATCTGTTAACATGCTGCTGATGAGTGCGATGATGAGGTGCAGGTGGCGGTGATCAGTACTCTGGGGATGGTGTGCACTGTGATTGGTTGAGGTTGGAACCTGACGTGTCTGTGACAACCATGTTTTACCATGACTAATATCGATCTAGCTTACTGCAGTGTGCAACAAGTGTCTCATAGCAGCCGCTGAGCGAACGCACAGAGTAGCACTATACTAACTTTCAACACACAAATGTATCTAATATGATAAGCAGCGCTGCTTTACCCTACGTGCACATGACCAGAAGAAGTGGAAGTGGCGACTGTGGCATAATAAAAGATCCGCTGCTGTTGAGCTGTGTGTCGCACTCGTCTCTCATTAGTAATCGCTCCAGTGGGCTCGTTACTGCTCTCACAGCATTCGGTCCTGCTTTGCTTCATACTACAGTAATGTTAATAATCTCTCCATAAACATGATTTCTGCCTGAGTCCTGTCCCGATTCTTTTCCACCGGCTGTAGACGTGAAGACAATACATCCCATGATTCCGTGAAATCAAGGCGTCATCGAGCTTCGCCTTTGTTTTGAATTAGCGATCTTCAGAGGCGAAAATTTACATATTGTGGCTTTAACATAACAAATATTCACATATCCCTGTGATCTCCCAGATGAAGGTTAGTTTTAAAGTAACCAACAGTATAGTGTTTGCAAATGACTCATAATTGTATCCTAATTTAGTTACTTAGTTACTGTTTGGTAATGAAGGGCCTACTTTGCATCAGCAACACTGACTCAATGACAAAAAAGTAATTCATAAGAAGACAACTGATGGCACCTGTATTCATAGCAACTAGTTTTTAACCAATTAATCATTTGATTGTTAATCATAAATATAGGGGGTTGCTGCTCGGTAATGTTTTCAAGAACATTATGTAAATTGGTATACTATTTAGCCTAGGCTACCAAAATGAACACCAAAACTTAACATGAACTGTTAAAAATTATAGCAATTCATGCTAAAAATTGATGGAAAGCTGTCAGCCTGCACTTTTCTTGACCACCTTCTTCCATATGGATCAATTTTCTGTTCTGATTGCAACAAGTCTCTGCAAACTATAGAGTAGGCACCAATCAGAGGCTGCAATTTTATGATGTCATCATGTAGACTTCGTAAAAAAGTATTTTACAGTATTTTAAAAATACAAAAATACAAAACACTAAAGTATTTTGATACAAAATACAAAGCCATTTTCATCAACCCTATCAAATACAAATTACAAAATACTATTTTGTATTTGAAATGCGTATTTGAAATACATGTATCATAAATACTGCCCATCCCTGGTCAACATAATATATAACAATACAATATATACGGTATGATTTTACCTCAAAATCCAACAATTCGACACAAAATGATAACTGCAAATCCATGTTTCTCTCCTGGAGTCCAGCTGTTTCTGTGAATTGCAGCAATTCATTTGCTTCTTTTTTTCTGTAGCTTTCGGCAGTTTTTAAATATATACCTCAGGTTTTGTGTCAAAGCTATTTGTACAGTCAATCACAAGCTCTTTCCCGTTTTGGAAGTGTTTTGTGTGTTTTTCGCGACATTCATGCTGAAAACCAATGCTGCCACTCAGTGGGCGTGACCGCAGTCGTAACGATCAACGGTGACGTCACGTGCATACTCTCTATACTACAATTTACTATAGTATGGTTCAAAAACACTATATTACTATAACTACTATAAAAACACTACTTTCCCCTTCAAAAATATATTACTATAGTATTTTTTCACCTGGGGGAGTTTGCTATTCTTCTTCTAAAATGAATCCGTGAGTACAGTTTTTACAAACCCGTGGGTACGGTTTATTAATCCGTGGGCACGAGTTGGTAAACCAAGGGAACAGTTTAAGAATTCTTGAGCACGGTTTATAAACTGAGGGAACGGATTGCAAAACCATCGGCACGGATTGTTTCTCCTATAGGTGATGTGCTGGGCTCCGTACTAAACAGAATCATCACGAACCAAAATCCACAGCACAGCAGTGCAGGCATAATAAAAGCCCTCACTTCGAATAGCTATTCTTATTTTTGAAGAATATACAGCACATCTGCAAGAAGTCTGTTAAAGATCATTTCATCTGGAAAACATCTGCTATTTACAAACATCTGATAAATAATAAACATCTTAAAGACAATTTCTAAACGTCTATTTGACATCTGACAGGAAACATCCTATAGATGTACTAAAGATGAGCAAACACTCTAAAAATACGTCTTCCAGATGTAATCAAATAGACGTCTTCCAGATGTCTGTGTGCTGTCATATCAAAACATCCCAAACACAACTCAAACACCACCGGATGTTTTGCTTCCACGTGAGAGAGCAGCTGATCGTCCTTGTGCTTTTGATTGAACCGGGAAGTGCGGCAGAGAACAGTGTTTACGGCGTTAGGTGGTCAGAGATGAGTTTGGTGGTGTAAAGTTGGCCATGATCAGTAGACATGAATCACGCGGTCTGGTCCTTTGCATGCTTTTGCCTGTTAGACACTGCGGGCGCTGGGATCTTCTCTCTGGACGGGGAGTGGAAGCTGCTGAACTCGAACTCGTCTGTTTCTGTCAGCGCCGAGGTCCCGGGCTGTGTTCACACTGCTCTGCAGCGCCAGGGCTTCATCTCAGTATATAACAGACACACTTCCATTCTTCCATTCAGAGTCATTAACTGAGAAATTACCTTTATTCTGTGTCAACAGGATCCATATTACAGGTTTAATGACCTGAACTACAGATGGATTTCACTGGACAACTGGACCTACACTACATCATTCTCAGTGAGGTGACGTCACAAACCCTCTGATTCAGAGCTGGAGTGTTAAAGGGGTCATGAACTGCGTTGTTTTATTGTTTTATAATGTTTCCTGGGATACACTTATAATGATAGTATGATTTTCAATTCAGAAATGGTCATAATTTAGAAATAAAACGCTTCTGTTTTAAGGGGCGTGTCTGCTGTGAGACTTCAGTGTAAACGCCCACTGCTGTGATTGGCTAACGTCTTTGCATATGAAATAGCCAAAATATATTTTTTAGCACATTTTTACTATTACAGCTCTGATTGATTGATTGATTTTGATTGAAATTTTTATTTCACACACACTTCATAATTTTAAAGACAAAATTAACAATAATTAAGAAAAGTTAATGTGTGTAAAAAAGGGGAAACCCCAAAGAAGCTATTGAAAGCTTTTAAAAGGGGGCCCAATACCCAATCACACCATTCAACATATAACATACAAGAACAAAAGCTCAACCCATAACACAGATAAATATAAATACAACAAGACAAGACTACAGCAAACAGACGATCCCAGCACAAATATAACACTTTCAAAATGATCAAGTAGTATATGTTAAAAGCAGTTTTTCCTTCAGATTTTCCTTGGAAACGGAGACAGAATGCAACAATTTAAGGTTGTCCTCAAGCTCGTTCCAAATCTGTGGACCTCTACAGACTACACTCAGGCTCGTACATTTCAATCGTCTTATTTTACCAGTAATTAATAATTTTTCCCTTGTGTGATATGTATGCTGGGGTCGGCTAATTGGGACAAGTTCACACAACCTGTAATTTAACTTATGAACAACCTGGAATATCATACAGGCATTATGAAAAGTATTATATTCAGTAAGTCTTAATAGACCACGGCGATGAAACAATGGACGCGAAGGGGTATTTAGCTCAGACCACGTTTTTTTCTGTAAAGACTGTATTTTTTTCAGGAAACTAGTAAAAGTGTTACACCATATGACATTACAATAATTTATATGAGACTCAAACAAGGTTTTATATAAGATGACAAGTGCTGACTGTGGGAGAAAATTTCTTATTTTGAAAAATAATCCAACGTATTTTGATAATTTTTTTATTAACTGCTCAATATGACATTTAAATTGTAGACATTCATCAATAAAGATTCCAAGATTGTTCATTGATTTTAAGACAGAAATGCTTATTTGCCAATTGATTTTGTTTAGAATGAAATACGATGTAGTTTGTCTTGTTTATATTAAGAGATAATTTACTGCACCGAAACCAGATAGCAACATTCCTTAGCTCTCTATTTATTATTTCTTCCATTTCATTTGGACTCTTATGTGACATAAATAAGTTTGTATCATCAGCAAATAAAACCTTGTGTAAAGCCATTGTGGAATTTTCAAAATCATTTATATATATTAAAAAAAGAAGAGGGCCCAAAATGGATCCCTGAGGGACTATACATTTAATGGGTTTTCTTACTGAAATTTGTTCATTGATACTTACATACTGCTGTCTACCAAACAAATAACTTCTGAACCAGCTAAGGGCTAATCCTCTAACTCCATAATGGTGTAATTTATTCAATAGGATGTCAAAATCAATAGTTTCAAACGCCTTAGATAAATCTAAAAAAATACCAATACCGCTATCGCCTTTATCAATGGCATCATTGATCTTTTCAATCAGATCGAGTACCGCCATGCATGTGGTTCTTTTTTTCCTAAAACCATATTGAGAAGAAGCAATAATATTTAATTTATCAAGATAGCCATATAGCCTATTGTACACTACTCTCTCTAAAACCTTAGAAATTGTGGGCAAGATTGATATCGGACGATAATTGCACATATCATTTTTATCCCCAGATTTGAACACTGGTATAATTCTGGCAATTTTTGTCCTTTTTGGTACAATTCCAACAAGCAGAGAGAGATTAATACAATAAGTCAACGGCTCCATGATATTGAATACTATGGCTTTCAGAATTTTACCACAAATTTTATCCTCCCCAGCAGTGTACGAACTTCGTAATTTTGTAATTATTTTATAGACTTCATCACAATCAGTTGGTTTCATAAAAAAAGAATGTACATAAGAGCCCCGTAAATAATGGTCGAAAGTGATACCCTGAGGATGAACAATTTTGTTAGAGAGTTTTTCCCCAATAGAGTTAAAGTAATTATTAAAATTATTTGCTAAATTAATGTCATGCGTATATTTATTATCCAAATTTGAGGGTATTAGGAAACACAACGTTGTTTTTGCTCTTGTTAAGGACTTCATTTAGCACTTTCCAGGACTTCTTAGAGTCACCCTGTGATGCTTTTATGAGATATGTATAGTGGTTATTTTTACTTTTCCTTATTATATTAGTAAGTTTATTCCTGTAACTAGTATATATATCCTTGTTCATATCACTCGGGCATTTTAAGAAACGTTTATAAAGCTTATTTTTATGGGTGATAGATTTTAAAATACCCTTTGTGAGCCAGGGGTTGAGACCAGTTGCGCGGTGTCTGGCGTTCTTTTCAGGGATAGTACAACAAATAGAATCTGTAATTTCGTTTATCAAGTTGTCATAAGCAATATCAGGATTGTTGCAGTCATAGACTGCTTTCCATGTTTTAGCCTGTAAATTTTCACCCAGTAGTTTCAGGGTTCTCTCATTTAGTACTTTAATTTTTGTTTTTCGCCGTGGTAATTCATTCTTATATACAAGATCTAGAAACAAAACAATCGGAAAATGGTTTGTGATGATATTGTCAATAACTGTCCTAGTGGAGGACGTTACTCTGGTAAATTGATTTATGGTACAAAAAAAAGAAAATGAATGCAAAGTGTTTACAAAGTCTCTTTTTACAACGTCATCTTTGGAGACATCAATATTGAAGTCCCCAAGTATGACACAATCTTTGTTTTTTTTGTTTATGGAGAATAATATGTTCTCCAGTTTACCCTCGAAAACATCAAGGTCAGAGTCGGGGGGGCGATAAATCACTCCTACTATGATTTTTTTTGCATTCGTGAGATTTATCTCCACAAAAAGTGAATCAGAATGATTGTCATCTAAGACAATGTCATCACAAACATTAATTTGATATCTGGAATGAACATATAAACAAACACCACCGCCGGTACGGCCAAGCCTATTTTTAATAATGAGCTTATATCCATCTAGGTTAAGAATATCAGTAAAGGTCCTATCATTAAGCCAGGTTTCACTGCAACCAATAACATCAAAGCTACAGTCAAGATTAGAAAGTAAAGTGGCTAATTCTTCATGGTGTTTACACAAGCTTCTAATGTTAAGGTGCATAAATGAGCAACTGTTTGTACTATTTAAGCTTTGTAATTGTTCAGGAGCATAATATCTGCAATTTAAATGATTGTCTATATCAATACAATGTTTTACATCCTCTCCATCATAATTCAACTCATCAAAGGCCATATGAAAAGATAGAATCGTATTTAAGTTGATTGGTCAGAAAGTTTGCTGGGATCATATAAAAATAAAAATAACATTTGCACACAGGTTTACTAATCGTGAAAAGTGTTATTATATTTAGATATGACATTATATTTAGATCATGGCATGAAAGGTTGCAGTGATGAACATTGTAGTCGATCACAGACATGTTGTTGAGCTCATGAAAGCAGTGATCTCGTCATTCTGCACACTAACGAATGTTTTCATCATAACTAACAGTGCAAACACGATGTAACTAAGAGATTCGTTGAATAAAATGGGAGTTTTGGCGTGAGTCCAGAACTCAGTCACTGATAAACTCTGTTTGATGCTTTAAATGCTTTACACCTTTAAACATTACATAAATCCTACAGAAGTTGTGGGAATACATAAGAAAAATATAACTCTCAAAATGGATCTTTACAAACTGTTGGTGATGCAGCACATCAGATCACGTCAGTATTTTGTGGATGTTTGTTAACATTCGATTCTTAATGAGGCTTGCCTTGAACATGGGCTGGTATATGCAAATTTTAAGGGTGTAAATAATAATGATCCCAACTGTTGCGTAACGCACGAGATGTACACATGACGAAACAATGTAATTTCCATGTATAGAACTCTTATTATTCAACTATGCCAAGGTAAATTCAATTTTCAATTCTATGGCACCTTTAAGAAGTGAAGCAGGTTTATTAGAATACTTTATTCTAAGAAAAAATAATATAAAACATGACAGATTTGCATGAACATGATTTTTTTTCCCTTCAAAAATATAAAAAAAGTAATTGTTCAGAAAAGCTTGCTGTGGAAGAAATTATTAAAAATCGTGAAGGTCCTAGGTCTGATGCTCAGAAAAACAGGTTTATCTCACTAACCCACCAGGCATTGTTTGCACTTTTATTTTATTATTGTGCTTCAGGTTCGCCGGTTGAAATCTCACCCGTCTGTTGTCATCTGGAGCGGGAACAACGAGAATGAAGCTGCCATAGCAGCCGACTGGTTCAACATCTCTGCTGCCGAGCGGCCACTGTACGTGAGAGATTACGTCAGTCTGTACATTGAGAACATCAGAGACCTCGTGCTGCAGGTGAGACTGACACACACAGACTTACATCACAGTTCTATCTTCAGTGTTTTCAGCGGATGCTGTGCTTTAATTCAGGAGGACGGCACGCGTCCGTTTCTAGTGTCCAGCCCAACCAATGGGGTTGAGTCAGTGAAGGAAGGCTGGGTGGCTCATGACCCCTATGACCCCCACTATGGCGACACGCACTACTATAGCTATTACAACGATTGGACTGCTTTCCCTCACACACGCTTCGCCTCTGAGGACGGCTTCCAGTCCTGGCCTTCGTTTTCCACCCTCAGTAAGGTACTTTCTGCTTTTACTGGTTTATTTTTGTGACCACAAATCCGACTAATGTCACTAGATTAAAAGGTGAAGTGTGTCCTTTTTATGCCAGTAGTGGAACCAAACTGAACTGCACAAGTAAAGACTTTCCATCTTTGATTGTTTGAACAAGCAGATAGTTCAGACTCCCGCCACAAACACACAGTGCACGTGACATGAATTTCGACATTTATCCACAAGGTGGCAGCCGTGCTCTGGGGGTGTCGATTCACAAGGTAGTTGAAAAAAAAACTGCATAAACCGAACAGGAACACTACAGCGACAGTGGAGGAAGACATAGACCAGAGATTGTTTACATGGGTTTGAGATTGATCAAAACTGCCTGTGTACGAGTCAAATGAAGTATGCATTGCACAGCTGTGCGTTCGACAGTGTTTATAAAAAACAAAGTGTACTTTGGGCCTAATTCAACAATTCATCAGAGCACATTATTCATAAGTACAATAAAAAATAGTCTTTCATTGACACCCTTGTAACAAAAAAAACACTTTGCATACTTTTAAAAAGAATACTTATGGAAGTAATATACTTGGAAATAATATACTTTAAGTGCGAACTGAATATAATGTTTTCAAACGGTTGCGTGTTAATTGGAATAAAAATGTATTATAGTTTAATTTTATATTAAATTAGCCATTAGCTGAACTTTGTAAAGTCTTAGACTTAAGAACATCTCTATATGTAATTTCAGTAACTACTTACAAATTACTAATTTTTGTAATTTTATGATTCTATTGTTTTTGAAATATGGTTATTGTAACAAAATAAACACAACCAAAATGAGGAAACAGCAAGCATTTATTATAGAAAGCATAAGAAAAGCGTCTGATCATAACAGCATGAGTATGTTAGCACGAGCTCTGCAAAGTAGCACTCCAGTCACGTCACGTCTTCATATAGCTCTTTATTCAATAGATTGCTTAAAATCAAACAGCTTTACAGTATCAAACATGAAAAACATTGTTAGTGCCTCATTTTTTTTACAAGCATAACTTCATTTTGTACTATAAAGCGGCTATTGAGTGTGTTCATGTTTTCACCCACGGAGATCTTACCTCGACGAATTCAAACACACAAAATGAGTCAAAGACACTCCACGCGAGTGAAGGCGCAGCCTTGGCGCACACCTCCTATTACGTTATCGTCACTGACCGATGGTAGTACGAAGCCGTTTCGAACTTCCAAAAAGAACACAAATTGAACTTCGTTTTGGCCTGATTTTGTTCGAAATGACGTCACATCAGCAGTTCGTTCTTCGATTTCGTTTGAAATCGAAGAACGAACTGGCAGCTCAATGACATCTGGCAGGGGCCATCCTGGTCCTCTGTAGGTAAATGAATAATAAATACACTGCAAATATCTAAACATTCTTAAATCAAGAATCATTTTCTAGACAAGTAAAAATTTGTCTTGTTTTCAGAAAAAAAAAAGAAGTCAAAATTAAGTAAGTTTTTCCTTAAAACAAGCAAAATAATCTCATTTTCGGTTTAAAATGGACTGGAAACAAGACAAAAAATCTAAGTAAGAGTAGCATTTGTTGTATTGTAACGACTATTGTTCATCTCTATATAGATGAAAGCATCTTTGTTTATCAAATGTAATTTTAATGGTCATTTACTAGTTAATGTGAACTCTAATAGAATTGGCGGCAATTGAGTCTATCCCTAGGAGTAGTGGAAATGGAAAGAGGAAAGTAATGCCTTGGTGGGATGATAGATGCAAGGAAGCAGTAAGGAACAGGAATAGGGCGTTTCAAATATTAAAAAGATTTCATAATTTTGAGTATCTAATTAGGTATAGGAAGGCACAAGCAGTAGTGAGGCGGACAATAAGAAGGGCAAAGAGAGAATTTTGGGAGGAGTATTGCAATACAATTGGCAATGAAACACCGATAGGAGAAGTATGGAAGATGATAAAGAGAATGGGAGGAGACAGGAAAGAATGGAATTATCCGGTGTTGGTTGAGGGAAATGAGACAGCGGTAACAAATAAAGAGAAAGTGGAGTTATTGGCAAGAGTTTTTGTAAAGATAAATAGCTCTAATAATTTGTCTGAAGAAGGAAGGAAAGGTAGGGAAAAAACAAAATTGGAATATATGAATGTGTTATGTAGAAAAGATAATTATGATGAAGTGATGGATGCTCAGTTTAGTATGGGGGAGTTAAAGAGAGCTCTGGAGAAAGCTAGAAATACAGCTCCTGGTAAAGATGAAGTATGCTATTGCATGATAAATTACTTAAGTGAAGAAAGTCTTGAGAAACTATGAATACTATATAATAAAGTATGGGAAGAAGGCAGTATACCAGGAAGTTGGAAAGAAGCAACAATTATACCAATAAAAAAGCCAGGAAAGGATGATAGTAGACCAGGAAATTATAGACCTATAGCTTTGACATCACATGTTTGTAAAATAATGGAGCGTATGATAAATGAGAGGTTAACGCACTTCTTGGAAAGTAGAAATATTATAACTGCAAATCAGAGTGGATTTAGAAAAGGAAGAGGTACGATGGACCCAATAATATGTCTAGAGGATGAAGTGAGGAAAGCCCAGATAAATAAAGAAACAGTTGTAGCAGTATTCTTTGACGTTGAAAAGGCATATGACATGTTGTGGAAAGAGGGTCTTTTAATCAAAATGCATCTAATGGGTATTGGAGGAAAAACTTTTAACTGGATTATGGATTTCCTTGATAGAAGAATGACACAAGTGAAGATTGGTGTAGAGGTATCTAAGCAGTATGTAGTAGAGAATGGAACACCTCAAGGAAGTGTTCTGAGTCCTACACTGTTTTCCATTATGATTAATGACATTTTTTCAAGTATACCAATAGATATGGGTAGGTCTTTGTTTGCTGATGATGGGGCGTTATGGAAAAGAGGAAGAAATATTGAGTATTTAGTGAGGAAAGTACAAGAGGGAATAAATCAAGTGGAAGGTTGGGGTGTAAAATGGGGTTTTAAATTTTCAATCGATAAGACTAAAGTTATGTTTTTTACAAAGAAAAAAGCCGGAGGGAATCAGCTGAAGCTGTATGGAAATTGTTTAGAAAGTGTTGAATGCTTTCGGTTCCTTGGAGTTTATTTTGACAAAATTAACATGGAAACAACATATAATGTATAAAGTTGAAATGTGCAGGAAAGTAATAAATGTTATGAGATGTCTTTCAGGTTTAAAATGGGGAGCTAATTTTACAGCTTTGAAATATATTTATATAGCAATGATAAGATCAAGGATAGATTATGGCTGCACTGTATATAGATCAGCATCAAAGTCTATGTTAACGAAATTAGATGTAGTACAAGCTAGAGCACTAAGAATTTGTTTAGGGGCAGTAAAAACAACACCAGTATGTGCAATGCAGGTGGAAGCTGGGGAAATGCCTTTGGGGCTACGTAGACTTCAGTTAGCAGCCAACTATTGGATTAATGTGAAAGGGCATGGAGAATATCATCCAGTGAAAAAGGTCTTGCAGTTAAGTTGGGAGAAGGAGAAAGTATATACAGAGAGCTTTGGTTGGACAGGACACCAAATAGCAAAAGATGTAGGAATATACGATAAAGAATTTGAGGAAACTGTAATATGGCCAATTAAACCAGTTTGGGTTTTAGAGTGTACAGAGGTAGATCTAGAGCTATTAAAGGCCAGGCAAGGTGATAGGACATCTGATATAGTAGAAGAATACCATAGATATGTGGAGTATAAATATAAGAACTGTATTCAGATCTTTACAGATGGATCTAAAGAAACAAATACCACTGGTTTAGGAGTTAGTGTGCCAAAGCGTAAAGTGGATATTAGTAAAAGAACGTCTGATTTTTTAAGTGTATATACTGTAGAGTTAGTTGCTATTTTAGTAGCAATAGAATGGATTGTAGAAAGTGGCGCCAACAAGTTTTTAGTATGTAGTGACTCTGTATCTGCTCTTTTGAGTATTAAATCAGGCACAGCTAGAAACCATAAAGGATTGATCTATGATATTTTATTTATTTATACAACAGCAGTTAGGCAGGGGAAGAGTATTGTTTTTATGTGGGTTCCAGCTCATTCTGGTGTTGCGGGTAATGAAAGGGCAGATAAGTTGGCAAAAATGGCAACTAAAAAGGAAAATGTTGAAATCAATATTAGGTTATCTAAGTCAGAGGGAAAGAGCATAGTGTGGAAAGAAATAATGGACAAGTGGCAGAAAAAGTGGCAGAATGAAACAAAAGGGAGACATTTATATTCAATACGAAACAGAGTGGGTGTGTCAAGAGATAATGGTATGAGTAGGAGAGAACAAGTCATTTTAAGTAGAATAAGAATGGGGCAATCTTAATGGCACTTTACATATTATGGGAAAACACCCAACAGGGATGTGCACACATTGTCAGGAGTATGAGACGGTTGAGCATGTTTTAATATCTTGTGGAAGGGTTAATCAAGAGAGGCAAGAAATGATGACTCAGCTACAGAGTTTAGGAAGGGTAGAGGCAAGTGTTAAAAGTATTTTAGAGTGTGCAGAGAAACAAAAAGGCAGAAAATATTTATTAGATTTTTTAAAAGAAACTGGATTGGAAAAGAGAATATAGTATAAAGGAAATTTAGTACAGTAGGTGGCAGTAATGCAACAAACTGGATGCCAGCTGCCGTAAAAACCCAAAGAAGAAGAAGAAGAAGAATGTGAACTCTCTCGCACATTCAGAGTTTGGTGGTAAATGGAAGATGCTGCACTACTGGGCTGCAGATTTTTACGCTCCCGTCCTCTCGGTGGCGGTCGAGGATGAGGCAAGTGGGCTGGTATGCACTTCTCTTGCACCGGCACTTCTCACATGTTGTCGAGCACCAGATGAACAGAATCATCAGGCTATTAATTAATTGTTTACATCTCGTTTTCGGAGCTTTTATAAGCTGTACGAACTGAACGGATCAATTGTCTGTGCAAAATGACTGTGACTGAAGCCCAATTGTTTAATTTTGCATGAGTGGAGCACGAATCACTGTAAGCGCGTTCACCAGCGCGCTCCAAATGTGTTAAGATTTGCACGAGCCGTTCCTATGCGACGCTGATGATAAAATGTGCGACCCATTTGAATTCTATTGAGGATAGTAAAATGCTACGGAGAAAGTCAAACATGATCTAAAACAGCCACTAAAATGTCTGATGAAAAGGGGAAAATATCATCCTGCAAGCTTTTTAAACTCATGATAACCACATTTACTAGAATTTATCACGTTCTGTTGTATTTATTGTGGCAAATTTTGACTAGTTGTAGAATTTGTAATAGATAATCTGTTAAGGGAATAGATTTTTCACTAAAGATTTATATTACAGCTGTGGCTATAGTTTCTAACTGTATTGCTATTTGTCATAACAAATGCTATAAAAAAGAAAAAAAAAAAGAAAAAATGGTCTTACCTGTAATTATATCCTTATTTTAAAGAGCTTTAAAATATGGACCTTCTTGAGTTTTTGACTAAACAATTGGTTTTGTATGAATGTATAAATATGAACATTTGATTACTGTATTTTTCTATTACATTTACATTTGAATAATAATCATCTGATAGTGCAAGCTACAGCCATGGGAGGTCTCTGACTAAACACTGATACCTAGTGGTCGAAAGCAATAGCAAACGTAATAGGTCATTATTATTAAATTGCAGACAAAGATTTTGGATAGCTAGGTTGACTTGTTTGGTGCGGAATGGGAGCGGTAGGGGCCCCAACCTCATATTCTTTCATAGGACCCAAAATTGCTAACAGCGTCCCTGCAAACAAGCCTAGTAACTATGACTACTCTGAAGCAGGAAAGTCTCGAGAGAAGCCAGGTCATCCCGGTATATTTTCTGTTGATATGAAAAATTGTGTAGATTGATCAATATAGCGAGTCTATTACGATGTTATGATGAACTATATGCCTTTCTCCACTGACGTTCTGAGTTGTTCAAAGCGTTTGTAAGGATACTGATTGTTAAAAGGCAGCTTTCTGACTCTGAGATGAAGAACGGGAACGGTGTGTGTAACATTAGCAACACATTATTAGCTGTTTGATAGCGTAGTCAAGCAAAAGGCTAATCATATTAATTCATATTAATGAATGACAGTGTGCCAAGTGTGTGCACGCAAAGCGGCTCGCGCTCAGTAAAGTGACAGCTGACTTGAAGTAGGCTAAACTAATAAAGTTCATGTTTTTGTCCTTCGAAATATTTTAATAGCCTACTATAAACATAGCTAAAACAATATTGCTCTGAACGTGTGCGTGTGCGTGTGCATGTGACCGTGATTCGTGTGCATATTCAGTCAGTGTGTCCTTGCATGTCAAGTTCAGAGAGCTATTCAGTTCAAGTAAAGTATGTTCAAGTAAAATATGATGGAAGTTTGCGCTCATTCAAGGATGTGCATTTGTATCATGTACGTAGAAGACACGGCCACCTGCAGGATTTCATCTGAATGTTTTTTTAAATCTGAAAACTAAAAGCAACGAAATTGTCAAACATCCATTAGCGTGTCCACAGAGGAAAACGGCTGATGGAGTGTAGGCGGGGTTAATTTGCATATTCATAGATCCGTGTATATTAAATGAGACAAGGGTTTACAAGCTAATTTAAGGCATGAAGAAATTGTTTTCACTTGAATTTTTTTAAAATATGTTATTTTGGTGATCAAAGATGAGTTTAAGGGATAAAATATTTGACTACAGGGGGACTTTAGGATCAACAACGTTCACTCCGGAGTAGCTGCAGTTCTTTCTTCGCCATGAGTTTGATTGACAGGCTAACTAACCAATCAAAGCACAGAATCCACCATTTTGTCCGACAAAGCAGTCACTCAGGGGAGTTAGCAGTCAGGTGGACTTGAAATTGAAAAAAGATGTATACTGACGTCTTTCTGCGATTAAAACAACATTCCTTATGATGTTGATCCATGTTTATTTGATGCTATAACTTAACTAGTAGGAAGAGATGATCGGTTCTGCGATGTATTTTTCACTGCGTGAGAACATGATGTATGGCATGAGCGGCACACAGAATATCTCACACTTCTCTTTAAAACAAGCAGAACAGAGAGACTGTATATACATAATCACTGTCTTTTGCAGTTTTATAAAGGCACGAAGCAGGGCCGGCACCAGGACACACAAACTGGGGGGGCATTCATAATTCTGGGGGGGGCTTATATATTATTGTGATAATGTTCGTAGATGTGGTGGAAGGAAGAGGACAAGGGGTCGGCTTTGTCTGCTGACTGAACTTTTATTCTCACCAATAACAAATAAACAAAAGGTTGGTGCAACGCACACTCAATATTTCCACGTCAACGGACGGGCTTCACTCCAGTAGATCACTTCAAACTTTCTACGTCAACGGACGGGCTTCACTCCAGTAGATCACTTTCGGCTCAGTCAGCAGACCCTCTCTCTCTCCTCCGCTCCTGCTTCTCCTGGCGTTTTATCCTGTCTCCACGCCAATTACTGGAACGAGAAACAGGTGTTCGTGATTTGCATTCAGCCCGCTCACTCACCGCGCGTCTCCTGACGCTCTCTCCCGTTGCAGGCTTCGCTAAACCACGCCCCCCTCGCCACAATTATATATATTATATACTAGCCTATATTAAGGTATATTAAGATTGAATTCCCCCGCAGTGCTATTAACGAACCAAACATAAACACCATACGGACAGAAAACCAGATGAGCCCAGAATATGAACACAACACATTTTATTGTTTTCCTCCCATAAAAAAAGACAGTGCCATCAAGTCAAGTCAAGTCACCTTTATTTATATAGCGCTTTTTACAATGCAGATTGTGTCAAAGCAGCTTTACATTGATAACTGGTACATAAGTTTGGCTGCACAGCAGCTCTTAAAGAATAGTGTCAATGCAGGCAGATCAGAAGCACTGTTGATTAAATGTCAAGAATACTGTTTAATATCAAATGTCAAGTCAAATGTCAAGTGTCCCCAACTAAGCAAGCCAAAGGCGACAGCGGCAAGGAACCCAAACTCCATCAGGTGACATCAGGTGGCAAACAGGTGGTGAACAAGTGGCAAATAGGTGTTAAAATGGAGAAAAAAACCTTGGGAGAAACCAGGCTTAGTCGGGGGGCCAGTTCTCCTCTGGCGAACAGTGCTTTGTTACGAATCAGGTTGATATCATAAGTCTGATAGGATCGCACCAATCAAAGTGTTTATTTCAGTTCCATCCAGTTGAGGATCGTATTCATCACGCCGGTATGGACGGTTTGTTGAGGAACTGTGCTACTGGCTGTCGTGTCGATGAGGCCTTCACAATGGATGATCTAGTTGACTCGATCTCTGCTGATACTTCAGGGCTGCGTTGTGGTCATGTCCAGTTGAGGATCGTATTCATCACGTGGGTATGGACGGTTTGTTGAGGAACTGTGCTACTGGCTGTCGAGTCGATGATGTCTTCACAATGGATGATCTAGTCGACTCGATCTCTGCTGATACTTCAGGGCTGCGTTGTGGTCGTGTCATGGCTCCGGTCCTTGGTCTCAGCTGGATACGGCCCGGATCCGGTTGACTACGGTAAACCTCGGGATAAACAGAAAGACTAATATTAGCGTAGATGCCATTCTTTTTCTGATGTAACGAGTACATCTGGTGTTATAGAAAGTGTTCCCGGTTCCGGCTGACCTATTTTATGCAGCCTAATAATCCTTTAACGGATTTGAAAATATAAATTGATAATGTGTTATGTGTATGCCAGGTTAAAGAGATACGTTTTTAGTCTAGATTTAAACTGACAGAGTGTGTCTGCATCCCGAACAATGCTAGGAAGATTGTTCCAGAGTTTAGGTGCCAAATAGGAGAAGGATCTACCGCCTGCGGTTGATTTTGATATTCTAGGTATTATCAGCTGGCCTGAATTCTGAGATCGCAATAAACGTGAAGGACTATAATGCATTAAGAGCTCGCTTAGGTACTGGGGAGCTAAACCATTTAGTGCTTTGTAAGTAATTAGCAAGATTTTAAAATCTATACGATGTTTAACAGGAAGCCAATGCAGTGATGACAGAACTGGGCTAATATGGTCATACTCCCTAGTTCTAGTAAGAACTCTAGCTGCCGCATTTTGTACGAGCTGTAGTTTATTTATCAAGCGGGAGGAACAACCACCCAGTAGAGCGTTACAGTAATCTAGCCTTGAGGTCATGAACGCATGAACTAACTGTTCTGCATTTTTCATTGAGAGCATATGTCGTAGTTTAGATATATTTTTAAGATGGAAGAATGCGGTTTTACAGATGCTAGTAACATGGCCTTCAAATGAAAGATTGGTATCAAAGAGCACACCCAGGTTCCTAACTGACGACGAAGACTTAACAGAGCAGCCATCAAGTGTTAGACAGTATTCTAGGTTATTGCGTGAAGAAGTTTTCGGTCCAAAAATTAGAATCTCTGTTTTTTCTGAATTTAGTAGTAGGAAATTACTGGTCATCCAGTTTTTTATATCAGCTATACATTCTGTTAATTTAGCGAATTGGTAAGTTTCGTCAGGGCGCGAAGAGATATAGAGCTGAGTATCATCAGCGTAACAATGAAAACTAACGCCATGCTTCCTAATGATATCTCCCAAGGGTAGCATGTACAGAGTGAAAAGCAACGGTCCTAGTACTGAGCCTTGCGGTACTCCATATTTAACTTGTGATTGATATGACATCTCATCGTTTACTACTACAAACTGATAACGGTCAGATAAGTATAAGTACTTGACATTTGACTTGACATTTGATATTCAACAGTGCTCTGATCTGCCTGCATTGACACTATTCTTTAAGAGCTGCTGTACAGCCAAAATTATATACCAGTTATCACTGTAAAGCTGCTTTGACACAATCTGCATTGTAAAAAGCACTATATAAATAAAGGTGAAGTATGATTTGAACCATGCCAATGCAATTCTACTAATGCAAACGCAGTTTTTGAGTCTATTTAGAAGAATATTGTGATCAATAGTGTCAAAAGCAGCACTGAGATTTAGTAACACTAATAGAGAGATACAACCACGATCAGATAAGAGCAAATCATTAGTAACTCTAATGAGAGCAGTCTCAGTACTATGGTACGGTCTAAATCCTGACTGGAAATCCTCACAGATACTATTTCTTTCTAAAAAGGAACATAGTTGTGATGAAACTGCCTTTTCTAGTATTTTTGACAGAAAAGTGAGATTTGAGATCGGCCTGTAATTGACTAATACTCTAGGATCAAGTTGCGTTTTTTTAACAAGAGGTTTAATAACAGCCAGCTTAAAAGTTTTTGGTACGTATCCTAGTGATAAAGATGAATTAACAATATTAAGAAGAGGATCTATGACCTCTGGAAGCATCTCTTTCAATAGCTTAGTCGGTATAGGGTCTAACATACATGTTGTTGATTTTGATGATTTAACAAATTTAGACAATTCTTCCTCTCCTAAAGCAGTAAATGAATTGAATTTTTCCTCAGGGACACTACAATGCACTGTCTGACACAATACTGTAGTAGACGGTTGCATGGTTATGATTTTTTCTCTAATATTATCAATTTTGCAAGTAAAGAAGTTCATAAAGTCATTACTGCTGTGCTCTTTGGAAACATCAGAAGTTGAAGCTTTATTTCTTGTTAATTTAGCCACTGTATCAAATAAATACCTAGGGTTGTGTTTATTTTCTTCTAAAAGTTTTGAAAAATAGGCAGATCTAGCAGTTTTTAAGCAAAGCACAAAGCACATCTAGATTATTGTCTGTGATAATATCGTTTACAATAAGTGCTTTTGAAGAGAGTGATCTAATATTTAAGAACCCAAGCTTTATCATTTGTTTATCATTATTATCTCTATTTTTTATTTGTTGAACATCAATAAAATTTTTACCATTAAATGGGTTTGGAAGTTTTTTGTTTTTACTAATTCGGGGTACAGACACAGTCTCTATGTGATAATATCTGGGTGAAATAGTTTCTATGTGTTGGGAATTATCTGACTTCTGTAACGTGAGGCAGCTAGCAGATGGTCGGTTTAGCCAGTCTGTCTGCTTCCTGTCCTGGGCCCCAGTTTGTCATGTTTTAGTTCTAAGACAATGTGCCATATTACTAGAGAGAAGAGCAGCACCATCCCGAGAGGGATGAATACCATCTCTTATCAACAGGTCAGGTCTGCCCCAAAAGCTTTTCCAATTGTCTATGAAACCTATATTATTCTGCGGACACCACTTAGACAGCCAGCCATTGAGTGATGATAA
>RJVU01066360.1:193727-247905 GCA_003731715.1 Anabarilius grahami | reverse complement strand
ACTCGAGTTTCCTGAGTTATATATAGACACATAGGAAGTAAGTGAGAAGAATGAGAACGTCTCAGGTTACGTATGTAACCATAGTTCCCTGAGAACAGGGAACGAGACTCTGCGCTGAATGCGCTTTTGGGAACGTCCACGTGACCCGGTGTCTCGAAACCTCATACCAAAAAACTCCAATCCTATTGGCCGGCGACAGTCATATGGCGCGACCCGGAAGTATAAANAATACATTTCTGCGTGAGCATTTTGAATGGTAGCTTGTGGAGTCGCCAATTCAAAACTCGCAGGTCCAAGATTGGTTGTAACCCACCGCTTTTCTTGGGTACAATGAAGTAGGGACTGTAGAACCCTGACCTCATATCGGCTGGAGAGACCGGCTCTATCGCGTCCTTCGCCAGTAGGACCGCGATCTCCGCACACAAGACATGAGCATCGAAGCTTTCACTGCAGTGAAGTGGACGCTCTTGAACTTGGGGGGACGCCGGGTGAGCTAAATCGCATAGCCGAGCCTGAAGGTCTGAATGAGCCAGCGAGATGGACTGGGGAGCGCTAACCAGGCTCGCAGAGACCGTACAAGCGGGATCAAAGGGGCAGTAGGCATACCCTCAGTGGTGCAGCGAGGTGGAACGCAGGGACGCGGCTCGGGAGGCTCTCTTAGCGAGGCGGCCTGTAGCGGGGTCTGAGTGTGCTGTGCAACACACCTGGTTCCACGGTCGGGCAGGGGGCGCAGGAGAGGCTTTGGCTACCTTCTCGAACTGCACGCTGCTGCCCTCTGGCGAAGGAAGAGGGGGATGAGAGTGGTGAGGTTTTTCTCCTCCCACTGCTCTCCAACCCTCTTCAGACCCAAAGATGGAGGAACTGCTCTTATTTTGAAAATTTGGGTACCGCTGGCTGTTGGGCCAACGGCGGCCACACCCATCCCTGGGTCGCCCGTCTCAGGGTTGATTTCTCACTAACCACTTAAACTGCAGCAGAGCCGGGAGGCGTCATCTCCCCGCAGCAGACACAGTAGAGCAGGCTGGGCCGGAGTTTTTCTGACAACCCGCGCTCCAGCCCGACGGCACACGACATGCAGAGGAGCGAGAGGTTTGCTCTCGCTGTTCGCCACGGTCTCCCAGAGTGTCGGGCAGACCCGCGGCTGTGCTTTTACACACAAGCGGCAGCTGGCCAACAACAAAGGGGACTCAAGCTTCCCGGAGAAAGAAGAGTCACGACCGTGTCGACGTGATCATGTTCTCATACGAAAACATGTGAAACAGTGATCCTAAACAACTGCAGAAGCGTGTTTCATCACGTCAGCATGTCATGAAATCTCGCTTTGACCACAAGCATCGAGTGCGCCATTTTTCTTTCCAAAAAGGGGATAAAATGCGTATTAAAAAGGCAGTACATGTCCCAAAAGCCCATCCAAAATTCACTCCTCCAGTTGAGGTTAGGAAAAAAGTTGGCCCTTACACTTACCTCTTGGATGATGGAAAGAAGTGGCATGCATCGTGTCTTGCACCCGTGCCGACTAAAGCGCTGGATAATGGACTGACCATCAATGCTGTAAACTTGATTCCCTCTCATGTTCCATTGTCTGAAAATTCAGTGTCTTCTGATGCTTCTCCATGGGAGAGACGTCAAAGACGTTAGCCAGGTTGGCTAAAGGACTATGTCCATTAGTCGCAGAAACTGACATGGACTTTTGCAACATACATTACACACACTCACATCAAGTACTGAATAGTAGTTGAGTAGTTTTGTTCATATTGCTTATTATTTTAAATGCTCTTTTGCATTCATTTAATGTGTTGCTTAGTGTATAATTCATATACATGTGAAATTGTTGATACATTGCAGATTTTAGGTTCTTTATTTCTATTTCATGCTAATTGTCGGCTAAAGAAAGAATTCATTTAACTAAGAGAGGAATATGTGATGTCCTTACATTAATGCACCACTAGATGGCACTCGAGTTTCCTGAGTTATATATAGACACATAGGAAGTAAGTGAGAAGAGTGAGAAAGAATGTTGAGCATGTGCATGCACGTTATCCTGCTTGTTCATATTAGTTATTAAAGTTTCCTAAAAGGAATACACAGTTTTGTGCTTCTTGTCTACATAAAGACTTAACATACTGACAGATCTTAAAATATGTCAGTGCCATTGTTTTGTCTCAAGATGCAAACCAGTAATGTATGTTTCTAGGTTTAATCCTGGTTTAGGCTAAGCCCTGTCTGTGAATCTGGGCCTTAGTAATTTTAGGGAGTAAAATGCAATAAAACAGATTCTTCCTTAGGGTATTTTAGCTCGGTTTCACAGACAGGGCTTAGACTAGACTAAGTCGCGACTACGACGTAAAAAAAAAACGATATACGTGAGATTATTTCCTTTTTAGGGTCTCATCTTCTTGTTTTTGGTTTGTTTACATTTCTTTGGTCCGTGTTGCGTTCATATATCATTCGAACCGCACCAAAGTTCGTTTGGAAGCAGACCGAGACCCATCTTTTCAGCGGTCTCGGTCCGCTTGTTAGGTGCGCACCAGGGTTCGGATGGCAGCGTTCACACATGTTCAAATTAACCACACTAACAGAGCAATTGCACCAGGGTTCATTTAATCAAACCAAACATGACAAGTGTGAGCGCACCCTAAGCCTTGTCGGAGTTTATCTTGGTTTAACTTTACCTAAGCCAGGAGTTTATCTTGGCAATTTTATTGTTCCAGAAAAAAACACATAAAAACAATCACTCTTTATGATATATGGTTTGCATTTCCTAAGGAAATCTCCATTTACATTGCAAAGAGCATTCATAAAAATGGAAATAGCACCAGTAATATTATTTGGAAAAAAGTACAGCTATTTATACATTGCTCCAACTATGTTGAAAAATCTTAAAAATAAGGCAAACAATTAGAAATTAGCAATTGCTCTCTCACCAGCATGCATATATCACACTTTTGAAGCTTACATTCACGTGATTTCAGGTGCATGTCTGAACTTTGTACACTTGCAGTTAAGACATAAAATGTTAAAAGACATACATAAAATGGGATTTTCTTTGATAACACCATAAAATATTTAAGTTTTAAATTAGGTCTAAATTGTTATTGTGTTCATATACTGCAGTAAAGTTAGGGACATGCAGGTTTTGTCATCTAAGTTAGGTGCATCAAGGTGTGAGGTTGTTGTCAACAGCATAATTACATATATAATTACTAGCAGGTTTTTGTTTTTAATTGTAACTGCAATGTAAAATCATATACTGCATGTACACAAGTATATTTTATTAAATTATTTTTGTATTAAATTATTCATATAAATGTTAGTGCAGTAGTTTAAGATACTTTTATTATGAGACTTTTTACCTGCAATGTATGTATTATTTTTATATTTTAAGTTTGCTAAAATTATATTGCATATGGCTAATACCGCAGTAGTCATGTTAGCATGTGTAAGCATAGATTTGTAGGGTAGTTTTGATACAGTGGTTTCAGCTGTGGTTAGGATTGCATACATTTTCTTGTCTATTACCACCCTCTTCTACTGATAACAATAAATGAAATACCACAGTTAGAAAGCAAAATATGCAAACATTGGGAGAGCATTGCTAGAATTTGAGTCTATTGTATTACAACAGATAAAATTGGTAACGTTGAAACAAAACTAGTTTGCACATAGTTTGCTACAGAAAGGATTTAATAACAGTACCATTGCTTTATGTAACACCAGATCCTGCCATAGACACTTGAGGCCTGAGAATGCACATTATTTTATGTGGTCACACTTTGGTAAGGGGAATACAAATTCACTATTAACTATGACATTTGCCTGATTTGATGCTTATTGATAGTTAGTAAGGTAATTGTTATAGCGTTTAAGTCTAGGTATTGGGTAGGATTAGGGATGTATAATATGGTCATGCAAAATAAGGCATTAATATGTGCTTTATGTACTAATAAACAGACAATATGCTAGTAGTATGCAAACTGATAAGCAACTAGTTAAAAGTGACAATTGGTAGTGGTACCCATTCTAAAGTTTTACCGTTTTGTACAACTTTTTTACTGATCTACACGGTTTTGGTGGTTTTGCTATTGTTGTGTGGCCATATTGCAGAAAAATTGAGTGTAAGTTCTTCTTCCTCTTATTATCTGTTTAGTGTTTCAGTTCAGATCTGTTGGGTAATATTTTATAGAATAAAGGTTTAAGTTTCTGTATACAAAGAGATGCTTGGTGACAAGTTCTTCGGGCAGACCAGAGCTGTTTTAGAAATAAAGCCTTATAAGCCGCAAGAGAACATTCACATAATTCACATCAAGCACACTTGTACACAATTACGCTGAGATCAAATTTCTTTATTAAATATTAGGATTTTTATGTTTGGCACTAAAGTGATTAAATACATGTACTTAGATTACATGGACAAAGTTAAAATGATTAGACTTGGGTATTAAATAGACCTACATTACATAAAGATTACTTTAAAAAGAAAATGATTTGCTAAAAAATCATATCGCTGACAAAGTCAAAAAGAGAAAACATACAAAAAGATACAAGTTAGTGGATACATAACTTAACAGAATGATTTTGATTTCAGGATCTTCTTGTATGGTCAAATCAAAGTGTCATATAGACCTAAGCTCATACATGAAGAAAGTTCATCCATTTTCCAAACTACTTGCCATATGTAGGGTCACAGAAGAAAGATGGAGAAGATGGAAAAAGAAGGAAGATTTAGAAAAGTAAGCTTAGTAACAGTCAGGATCAGCACAACATCCATTCACCTGTTGCATAGTCTGACCTGTGACTGCTTTCGCTCGCTGTTTGTTTGTGTTACTGCAGTCCAGCTGATTTTGTTTATTCTCTACACGGCTATTACTACAAGTACTGAGGAAGGTCAGGAACACTGGTATGAATACAATGCCATGGACGGCCCCAAACAGAATGACAAAGAACATGATTTTGAAGAAGGTCCTGAAGATGTAGCTCTTGGCAGCCGAGAGCACCACCACACCTGCAATAGTGGACACGGCACCCTGAATGATGGGATAGCCCAGTTTATTGATGGCATCCGTGGCTTTCTCATTCGCTGAGGATTTTTCACTTGACACAAAAGCATAGGATATATGAGCAGAGAAGTCGACAGAAAACCCGATACAGATAACAAGATTAATCATAGACACAGAGTCTAAACTAACATCCCATAATGCCATGAATCCGGCCACACCCACAATGACAGATGCGATGGCAAATGTCACCCAGAGAGAGCAGAGAGGGTTTGGGATCAACAGGAGTGAAATTACTAACATTACACATGTAGCAATCACTAAGTTTTGGATTGTATTACTGATGATGACGGCATATTGGTCGAAATAGATGAATGCAGGGTGGTACACTATCAGATCAACGGGTGGCTGCAACTTCCCACATTTTTCTGCGGTTTCTCTAAACACAGCCAGCATATTCTTCTCATCGATCGCTGTGAGGATGTTCACAGTCTGAATGAACATACGTGATGCATGAATTTGATTGTCAGTGAAATTAACATCTTGACTAAAACCAGACTGATTGAGAAATGCCGTTAAATAGCTTTTAAATTGAGTTTCATTGTTTAAATTGACGCCTGGATTCTGTCCAAACTTCATGTATTCACTCAGCCAAGAAACAGGCGAGATGCCTGAATCTGCCTCTGTCAGATTTTGAAAACTTTCCAAACACAAGTCAAGACTTTTATGAGCAGTTGAGTTCCAGTACTGAAATTTGGCATCCTTTATAACTAACATTACATTGGGACCAAAGGCAGAGAAGAATTCATCTTCTTTGTCATAGTAACTACCAACATATGAGCCGTCTGTTGCTAAATGTTTCAGATCTAGACCTTCCTGCATTTGGAAGCATCCATAGATACTGACTGCCAAATAGCCGGCATAAATCAGACACACAAGCATCTTAACCCACACTCTTGTCAGAAAGGGGCCGTAATAGTTTTTAAAGAATAAATCTACTGGCATTTCAAATTCCTTCTGAGTGTTTTTATCATACGCCCCACCAACACAACAACCTCCATCATCACCAGTGGCTTCTGGGACTTTCATGCAGGTCAACCAGTGCCTGTTGCCTTTCTCTCTCCGTCCGTTTAGCGCGAGACACGCGCCGAAGAAGGTGATGTTGAAGATGTAGCAGAACAGAAGAGCTGTGCTGGTGTACATGCAGAAAGACTGAACTGAGCGGAAGGGTGTCATGAGACCGATGTAGAAAGCCAGAACATCTGTCAGTGTGGTGATAGTGATGGACACGCCGGCCTCTTTATACGTTTCTGCTAAACGAATCTCAACAGCTTTATTCACTTCAGTCTTCTGCCAGCAGGAGATCATAATGAACATGTCATCAACACCAATACCTGGAGGAAAGCAGAGACTGTGAGCATCAGCTGTGAGACACCTACTAGGTGATGAAATGAATAAACTTACCGAGGATCAGAAAGGGGGATGAGGCCACGGTTATGGCAAACGGCATCCCACAGAACAGCAGCAGTCCAAAGCTGGCCAACACGGCCAAACCAGCGGAGACGACGCCCAATGCGGCCACCCACACCTTCGTCCTGACACAGTCTAACCTGTGGAAGGAGACAAGGGACAGATGAAATAGCTAGTGATGGAAATGTGCTAATGTGATTAATTTTAATTCTTTATACCTTGAACAAGACATAATTGAAATGGTAATGGCCAGGAAATACGTAACAGAGAAGAGGGGGATGATAGAGTCTGAATTGGTCTCAAACTCATTCTGTCTTGATACTGATGTAAAGTAAGACACATGGACCTGTAAGAATTCATCACAAAACACTGTTCAGTATAGTTACTGTATACATGAATGTTTTGCAGTGTTTTGAAGCACATTGAAAAAAGAAAATACGGCAATTTATAACAGGACATGAATAGCCTACAGAAAAATCAAGCAAAGGTACATCAATTTGATTCATTTTATCAAAATATTTTTGTTGTCCAAAAGACTTTTGGTGCTTGAGTTATGGTTATTCAAAATTATTTGATTATTGATTTTTGAGGTACTTCAATTGTTGATATAATTCATAACTGGCAATCATTTCTTTGACTTACCTTACTTGACGTTTTCTGCTCTGTGTAGTTTGAGAGGAGTTTTAGAAAGCCATCAAGCCAGTAAGAGTTTTCCTTTGTCTTCTTCTCATCTAAGAAATAAAAAAGCCTGACCGCTTTGGCACTGGTCAGCTTTGAGTTATTCAGCTCTACACCGCCGATGGTTGTTCCCAAAAATGTGCCATTATTTATCGGATATGTTATTTCAGTAGCACTGTAATTTATAATGTCTAAAATTGCATTTGACATGCACCTTCCTTTTGTTTTGGCACAGAGTTTTTCAAAAGCGTTTCCTGTCGATATACTTTTCACTTGTCTGTCTAACTCTATAATATCGCTAAAAGCTGCTTCATTTAATATATTTTCTCCTTGCAAGCCTGTGATGATCAAAGAGGCATAAGTGCCTTCAGACGCAAGTCGTAACTGAGAAAACTCTTCAGATTGTGGGAAATTTTCCACCACAATCGCCCTCTCCAACTTGGCAGGTCCATTGACGGGTGTAAACTGGTCTTCAATATCATTGGCTTCCCTCTCATGAAGAAAGATGAAACCAGCTCCAAGAGCAGCAGCCACATATAAAGGTAATAAAAGAAACACACATGGATGTCTACCAACAACACGACCAAGCTTTTCAAAGACCAGAGACAGAGGTTTTTCAATGCAGTCTGTTTTACACTTTGCCATCCTCCATACACTTCCACAGTTTACGGTGAATCTCTTGCTTATTTGCAAAGCCTCAGCAACATCCTCCTTCTACAATGACTCAGTGTTGTCATAATGTACTTATAGGCTGAGTTAAACACTAATAACTCATGTGTTACTCATTAACACACTAAGGTTACTCACTAACAAACTTCCTTGTTGGCACCTGCCCTGTCCATCACTGAAACTGCATGCTTAAATAATGGGCCATTTTCAGTCTTAAGGGACTGTAACTAGGATGTGGTTACACAAGAACATTCTAGTCTTTAAAGAAATAATTGACTACAGCACACCAGGATTTCCTCCATTCATGGAAATGTTTGATAGAACTCAAAACCTGCACTAGCTAAAGCAGATTCACTTCTACAATGAGGGCAAAAGACATGGGTCCAGTATAAAAATATAAACACTATTTTATGATACAAAAAATTCAGTTCAAAAAATAAATTCCAATCATTAATCTAATTAATCTAAATGCATTAAGACAATAGAATCTGACAAGAGGTTGCATCACTAAACACACAATTACAAAAAGGAAACGAGTTTAAACAAAATATCTTTCCTTTGAAATTACACTCTCACAACATGATAACAGAAAAACATGGTTTAGTTTTGTTGTTTCAGTTTTTTATATTAATTTGTTTATTTTGATCATTCATATGAGTACAATCTTAGTGCTTAACTCAATCACAAAATATCTTTACAATATATAAACATGTATAAAAACCTAATGTGTTTTAAATGTAAATTGTACTCCAGATTTGTTCAATTCTTTCAGAATATAACCTTTTTCCTGTGTTTTAAAAAGAAAGAAAAAGGTTAAAAGAAAAGAAAATAAGAATTAAAAACTGTAACTATGTACATACGTATATATATATATATATATATATATATATAATGTGCCATTNNNNCATTCGAGAATTGCATATATTTATGTGTAATGTATATTAGCAAAATCAGACCTTATTTCTGATTCATATTCAACCCCTACAAACACATCCTTCTTTAAATTAACAAAAAAAGAGATGTTTTCCATCATGTAAATCTCTATGGTCATATCTATCCAGTGATGTAATGTTGATCTCTCTTGTTTAACCATTTGCGTGCATTTGCCTTCTTACTAGCTGCCAAAAGCACACCCATCAGGTATTTATTATCTGGTGTTACTATATCTGGAAATACACAACCAAAATACAGTAATTTGCTTTATAGAGGTCTATTCTAAAAATATGTTCAAGAGCCTCCTATTTCTTTCTAATATTCTTGAATATGTAGACTTTCCCAAAATATATGATAATGGTATGCTTCATTACATCCACAGTTTCACCGTATTTTGAAGTGTTATTACTGTATTTGGCCATTTGTATTGGTGTTATAAAATAACTAATTGTGTTTTTCCAACAGTCCTTCCAATTTAGTGAACTAGTTGATTTCCACTGAAATTTCCATACAGTTGACCACTATTTATCAGTAAAGATTTTCACTTTCTGTAATCCATTTCTCTTTGATATAACTTGTAGAGTGTTTTCATATTTATCAACTCTTGCATGTCTGAGAAACTTGTGCTGAGAAATCTTATATAATACATCTGTATGCCTTCTTAAGCAAGTCCATCAATGGATTCAAATTATATTTGAGTTTCTTTTATTATTATTTTTGCTCATAATTTTAAACCTGGAGGTATCTGTAAAAATCTTCATTTTCTAGTAAAAAAGTTCTTTAATACTTAAAAACTCATATACTCAAATACTTGCACCTTTCTCAATGATAGGGGAATTATTTCATTTTGCACAATTTGCCCAAAATTTAAATCTGTTATTAGACTGATTTGTAGTCAATTATTTTATCCCTTACATCTCATTTTATCCCTCTATATCTCCCTAGAATATTTTTCACCTCATTACAACTGTATATCGGAACCACAACACTCAAGATCAGACCTCATTCAACTATTACACATCTGACGCACTCATCGTAATGAATTATGTATTCACTTATTATTATACATATTTATACAAGGTTTTAGTAATATTATGAGTATTTCCATTATTATTATTGACATTATTGTTATTAATAATATTATCAATATCATAGAAACATTGAGCAGTAATAGGATGATGTTGATGGGATGACATTTTGCTTTGTATAAGGACAGTAAGGGTTTAATGAATATCTTTAATAATTTAAAATATATAAATATAACTAAATCAAATCTACACCCAACATATACCACACATGATTTTAATGCACCACACCCTTCTTTTAATGCATCACCTCAGCTTAGGCATACATATATACACAAATAGTAATCGTACTGTGAATGATGAGAAAAAAAATAAATAAAATAAAGCAAACATGCACACTGACACAGAAGCTAGGATAGGTGTGGTATGTGTTGGGTATGTGTCATTATTTAATTATTACATTATTATTATTACCATTGTTATTTTATAGTTATTAGTATTATTATTATTATTACTGATATTAATGTTGCCGTCATCGCAAAATATTATTATCATCACCATCTTTAGTATTACTATTGTTATTATTGTTATTAATGTTATTATATTATTATTGATATTACTGTTGCCGTCATCACAAAATATTATCACCATCTTTAGTATTAGTATTATTATTGATATAAATGTTATTATTATTTATCACTATTGCCGCCAACACAAAATATTATCATCATCACCATCTTTAGTATTAGTATTGTTATTATTACTGNTTAGTAACAGTCAGGATCAGCACAACATCCATTCACCTGTTGCATAGTCTGACCTGTGACTGCTTTCGCTCGCTGTTTGTTTGTGTTACTGCAGTCCAGCTGATTTTGTTTATTCTCTACACGGCTATTACTACAAGTACTGAGGAAGGTCAGGAACACTGGTATGAATACAATGCCATGGACGGCCCCAAAAAGAATGACTAAGAACATGATTTTGAAGAAGGTCCTGAAGATGTAGCTCTTGGCAGCCGAGAGCACCACCACACCTGCAATAGTGGACAGGGCACCCTGAATGATGGGATAGCCCAGTTTATTGATGGCATCCGTGGCTTTCTCATTCGCTGAGGATTTTTCACTTGCCACAAAAGCATAGGATATATGAGCAGAGAAGTCGACAGAAAACCCGATACAGATAACAAGATTAATCATAGACACAGAGTCTAAACTAACATCCCATAATGCCATGAATCCGGCCACTCCCACAATGACAGATGCGATGGCAAATGTCACCCAGAGAGAGCAGAGAGGGTTTGGGATCAACAGGAGTGAAATGACTAACATTACACATGTAGCAATCACTAAGTTTTGGATTGTATTACTGATGATGACGGCATATTGGTCGAAATAGATGAACGCAGGGTGGTACACAATTAGATCAACGGGTGGCTGCAACTTCCCACATTTTTCTGCGGTTTCTCTGAACGCAGCCAGCATATTCTTCTCATCGATCGCTGTGCGGATGTTCACAGTCTGAATGAACATACGTGATGCATGAATTTGATTGTTAGTGAAATTAACATCTTGACTAAAACCAGACTGATTGAGAAATGCAGTTAAATGGCTTTTGAATTGTGCTTCATTGTTTAAACCCAAGTTCAGTCCAGACTGCATGTATTCACTCAGCCAAGAAACAGGCGAGATGCCTGAATCTGCCTCTGTCAGATTTTGAAAACTTTTCAAACACAAGTCAAGACTTTCACAAGCAGTTGGGTTCCAGTACTGAAAGTCTTCATCCTTTATAACTAACATTACATTGGGACCAAAGGCAGAGAAGAATTCATCTTCTTTGTCATAGTAACTACCAACATATGAGCCGTCTGTTGCTAAATGTTTCAGATCTAGACCTTCCTGCATTTGGAAGCATCCATAGATACTGACTGCCATATAGCCGGCATAAATCAGACACACAAGCATCTTAACCCACACTCTTGTCAGAAAAGGGCCATAATAGTTTTTAAAGAATGAATTCACTGGCATTTCAAATTCCTTCTGAGTGTTTTTATCGTACGCCCCACCAACACAACAACCTCCATCATCACCAGTGGCTTCTGGGACTTTCATGCAGGTCAGCCAGTGTCTGTTGCCTTTCTCTCTCTGTCCGTTTAGTGCGAGACACGCGCCGAAGAAGGTGATGTTGAAGATGTAGCAGAACAGAAGAGCTGTGCTGGTGTACATGCAGAAAGACTGGACTGAGCGGAAGGGCGTCATGAGACCGATGTAGAAAGCCAGAACATCTGTCAGCGTGGTGATAGTGATGGACACGCCGGCCTCTTTATACGTTTCTGCTAAACGAATCTCAACAGCTTTATTCACTTCAGTCTTCTGCCAGCTGGAGATCATAATGAACATGTCATCAACACCAATACCTGGAGGAAAGCAGAGACTGTGAGCATCAGCTGTGAGACACCTACTAGGTGATGAAATGAATAAACTTACCAAGGATCAGAAAGGGGGCTGAGGCCACGGTCATTGCAAACGGCATCCCACAGAACAGCAGCAGTCCAAAGCTGGCCAACACGGCCAAACCAGCGGAGACGACGCCGAACATCGCCACCCATACCTTCGTCCTGACACAGTCTAACCTGTGGAAGGATACAAAGAATAATTTATTTAACTAGTGATACAAATAATAGTGCTTATTTGATTCATGTTAATTCTTTGTGATACCTCAAACAAGACAGAACAGAAATGTTAATAGCCAGGATATACGTAATAGAGAACAGGGGGATCACAGAGTCTGAATTGGTCTCAAACTCATTCTGTCTTGATATTGATGTAAAGTAAGACACATGGACCTGTAAGAATTCATCACAAAACAGTTTAGTATAGTTACTGTATACATGAATGTTTTTCATAGTGTTCAAGAACAGTGAAGAAGTAATTATGGCAATTTATGACAAATCAAGCAAATATACATTGATTTGGTTCATTTAATCAAAATATTGGGATTGTTGTCCAAATGAGTTTTGGTGCTTGAGTTACAGTTACTGGAGATAATTTGATAAATACACATACAGTGATCATCAGGTATCTTGGTGTAAATATAACTCATTACTCACAGTTATTTCTTTGACTTACCTTACTTGACGTTTTGTGCTCTGTGTAGTTTGAGAGGTGTTTTAGAAAGCCATCAAGCCAGTAAGAGTTTTCCTTTGTCTTCTTCTCATCTAAGAAATAAAAAAGCCTGACCGCTTTGGCACTGGTCAGCTTTGGGTTATTCAGCTCTACACCGCCGATGGTTGTTCCCAAAAAGATGCCATTATTCATCGGATATGTTATATCTAAAGAAACTATTTCAGTAGCACTGTAATTTATAATGTCTAAAATTGCATTTGACATGCACTTTCCTTTTGTTTTGGCACAGAGTTTTTCAAAAGCGTTTCCTGTCGATATACTTTTCACTTGTCTGTCTAGCTCTATAATATCGTTAAAAGCTGCTTCATTTAATATATTTTCTCCTTGCAAGCCTGTGATGATCAAAGAGGCATAAGTGCCTTCAGACGCAAGTCGTAACTGAGAAAACTCTTCAGATTGTGGGAAATTTTCCACCACAATCGCCCTCTCCAACTTGGCAGGTCCATTGACGGGTGTAAACTGGTCTTCAATATCATTGGCTTCCCTCTCATGAAGAAAGATGAAACCAGCTCCAAGAGCAGCAGCCACATATAAAGATAATAAGACAAATAAACGTGGATGTCTTCCAATAACCCAACCAAGTTTTTCAAAGACCAGAGACAGAGGCCTTTCAATGCAATCTGTTTTACACTTTGCCATCCTCCATACACTTCTGCAGTTTGCTGTGAATCTCTCACTGTTCTGCAAAGCCCCACTAACATCTTCCTTCTCCAGTGATTCAGTGTTGTCATAATGTACTTAAAGGCTGTGCTAAACACTAACAACTCATCTGTTACTCATTAACAAAATAAGATAAGTTGTTAACAAACTTCCTTGTTTGCACATGCCCTCTGTATCAATGCCAGAAAAGGAATGCTTTAACTCACAGGTCATTTTCAATCTTAGTAGTAGCACCAGCAGCAGTAGTAGTAGTAGTTTTTACATTATAAATGTCCTGAGCAATTCCAGCTTGTTGGACGCAGATAGGAGCTTTACTTACTCAAAAATGTTCTGAGGGCAGAAAGAAAAATTATTGATTTACAGATTCATCCAATGAAATTGAAGCAGAGGCGGGGTTAAAAGTTTGGACCATGTGGAGGGAATCCTTCAGGCAGAGCCATTATCGCTGTCCGTGACAGAATGCATTTATTGTAAGGTAAGTGAATTTACTATATATTTAGTTAAAATTCAACATCCTCTAACGTTTAATAAGATATTTAGCAAACATCGCAAATGCACAGAACTAATAATCATCGTCTAAATACCCTATCGTATGCATTTTCATTCGACTGCTTCATCAGTCAGCCGCACCAAAGCTGCTTATTGTTTAACTGTGGTAAAACTTGAGCTTCCAATGCTTTTGTGCCAAAAAAAACAAACAAAACTGGTTCAAATCTCTGCGACATTTCATCCGTCAAAATTATACATCTCCTGGCCCAGTGCTGCTCTGAAGGAAGTACTGAATAGATTGAATCGCCTTTATTTATAGTGTTACTCCCCAGATAGCAAACAGACATCAATTAAATGTCTATTTTTGGTTATAAAGGTCAGTATCAGTTGTCGATCAAATATCAATGTTGAATCAACGTTCACTATTTGATCGGTACTTCAGAACGTTATTACGTCGAAAACCTAACATTGATTCCATGTTGAAATGATGTTGACTCATCAACAGATCCCGCCGATCGCATATGGTTAAAATCATAACGTCTGATAGGCTATATGTTGAAACTTGGTTAGAAGAATAGGACATTGCGTGCATAAAGCCCTACTTGGACGGAATAGGACGTGCATGTTGTTAACCTATTTATTGATATAATTTTATTTTATTATAAATACCCTCTTAAAGTAAACACAAGTTTATAGAAGTGGCTGTTTAATAAACTCACATAAGTTAGCAGCGAAATCTACTTTTTTCTTACTTTTACCTGACACTGATATTAAAATGAGCAGTATTCAAAATCTCTGTGATTTATTTATTTATTTTGTCGGATGCCATCCATATTAAAATTAAATGAAAGCATAACAAAGATTGCGCAAACGGTTGCGCAGGTCAAAAAACACACAACCCAGATAGCAAAGTACACTCTGCCCAGTTCCGGTTAGATTCTCGCCTGCTGGAGACTTACCACTCGGCCCCCTTCTGTCTGCAGCGATCGGGCTGGATGCCTGTACTCACTGCCCGATTCTGAATCAATTGGGCCAGATGCGGTAGCCGTTACCTTGCCGACACTGCCAGTATCGGTCCGTCGCAAATGCGCACAGCGCGCCAGGCACGGTCCAGCCCCGGTTATAGATCTACCATACTGTTCATACATTTTTCATTTAAATTTGATACCCAGCCAAAACGTTTACATACATTTTAATTATATAAATTATAATAAAAAATAAATCTATACAAACATCACATTATAATGAAAGCAATTATATGTCCATTTGTAAAAAACTCACTCGATCTGGTTGGCATGAAGGCATTTTATTTACAAAACAATTACAAAACTGTACTACATCAAATAACAGCATTGTTATACAATTATTGTAAATAAAATATTTACCACATTTTGAAAAATTATACACCGGTATTTACTTATACACAGATTGTAAAATTCATAGACAAACTTTAAAAAACATTTTAAACGCATTGGTAAATGGAAAAAGTTTTGCTGTTAATACATTTTGTACTTGGCAAAATAATTAGCTGAACTCTGCAGGCAGGTAGATCTCCAGGATCGGGCACCTCTGCAGGACTTCATTACATAAAAAATACTAACTCAAAAAACAAAAAAAAACACAATAACAACAAAAGCTAAAAAATAATAAAAATCAATAAACCTTCAGCTGTACCATTGAAGATTTCTTTGAAGATTAGTCTTTTATTTTTAAAACCCTGTGACTGTGTGAACAAGTGCTTCTGAACATGCCAAAACTGAAGATGACCTTCTATAACAACAGAAATGCTTGAAGGACTTGTTCTTTCGTTGACCACAATGACAAAATCAGTGATGTCTGGCTTTTTTTTTATTTTTTTTGGTTCTTAGTGTGAACATTGTTGCATTTAAATGCATGTTGAAGAATTTTCCCCAACCATTTTTGTCAGGCTTCTGGACATTAACAATTAAAAAGAAAATCATGAAATGTTCAAAAACGACTGAATTTGTGCCTGTACATATGTAAATTACCATTGAATTGTGCCATTCCTTTTCTCAACAAGGCCATTTGTCTGGGGATGATAGGGAGAACACAAACTCCTGTTGATGCCCAGATATTTATTATGGTCATATCCATTTATTTTGATTTGATATTGAACCAACCTTGTTGACAAACCCTCTCTTCCCAGATCTGTTAAAAGGCGCTTTGCCCATGACCTCTTCTGCTCTTTTTGTTTTGAGGGGATAGGCTTCAGACCAGCTAATATGTATATGAAACATATACAGTATATTGTTGGCCATTTTCAGTTGGAGTTAACTTTCCTATCAGATCCATCCCAATTAATTCCAGTGGTTCGGTGACCTGAAATGAGAATGAATGATTTAAACATTCAGAACTAAGGCTATTACATATTAAAAGTTTGTTATATGTTATATACAACTCTAGGATTATAAGCCTTCTTCTCCTATATTGATTTTTTCCTAGCCTGACACTGAGGACACTGAGCTATCTGAAAGAAGAGAGGTGGGCCATGAGTTAGTGTAGTACATTTTTTTTTATTTTTTAACAATTAACTTACCCACTTGCGAATGTCCTGTTCCATGTCAGGCCAGTAAAATAAGAATGATGGCATTGTGAGTTTTCTCAACTCCACAATGTCCACCAAGAGGGACTGCATGGAATTCCATAAAGATTTTGTGCGCCTCCTCGGGTGAAAGGACAACTTTAGCTAAATGCTGACTCCTGCAGATGTAATGCAACTCTCCATCTAATGTAATCATGTTATATTAGAAAATAAAAGGTCACAGTTGTATTACTTTTTTATGGTGAAAACAACTTAACACACCATTACCATTCATTGTAAAATTTTCACATCTTCTATTTATATAATAGCACTCCTTTCTTGAACAGCCATCAGGATAATTGTTATCCTGCCAAAAGGTTTTGATTTAGCTAACTTTAATTGTATTAATTTGCTGTTGCACCAGTTACAATAATGGCACTTAATTTATAGACATTTTCATCTGTTCCTAATTGTTAGCAGACATGAGCAACTGAAAGCACATGATGTGCAGAATTAGGAAAGAGAATATGTAAATGATGCCAGTCAAATGAAAAGAACTGGGATAATTCAAATGTATTTTACATAAAAAGAGACCCACACCCATTACATTTTATTAATAAATCGGATAGACCATTGTGTCATATTTTTTAGTTAACCCTTTAAGACCTGCCATAGAACAACTCCGCCAGAGTATATCTAAGTATTTTTACATGCTGTGCTGTCATCCTTTTGTGTATTTTCATATACCATATATCAATAAAATCCTTACACCCCAAAAGACTATGTATGTAATAAATCCATAGGAACTAGATAAATAGCTCAAAAGTTCAATAAACAAACAAAAAAAATAAGGGTTTTTTTATATATATTTTATTAAAAAGAGAAATATAACATATGTAAACCTCAAACTTGTCAATGTAAAAAACTTGCATAAAACACATTAAAACTAATACAAAATTGATTTGAACTGTTTAACCTGTTAACTGTCACGCCCATTTTTGAGTGTAGACCTGCAAAGGTAATGTCAAAATTCAAATGAATATAATTCTGGAACGCTTTGAAATATAAACCTCATTCTGGTGTCGTTTTAAAGAAAACACTTTGAAGTTTATTGCACAAGTGTCTGAAGTTTAAAAAATTTAACAAAAAAGTTATAGCTGTTCAAGTTTATTTTAATAAAAAAATGCTGCAATAAAAAAATATTAAAATAATATATAAATAAAAATGATTCACCCTAAAAAGTATATAAAATGAAAGCCATAAGCCTAAAGAAGTTGTGTTCCAAATTTAAGACAGATATCAGAAAAAATGAGCTTTTTGTGAGCTACTATACCAACAAAGGCCACTTGGTGAAATTCATGCTCCAATGATGATTCCTAAGGGACACTTGTCTACCACTTGACCTCACACCACAACAAAGATTGATATCCTTTTTTTTAATTTTTTTTATTCAAAACATTGTGCTCAGGATGTAAATTATTTTAAAACAGTATAAACAGCGCATTAACATATACAATAAATACAAAGATATACAAATATACTCATGAAACAACTACTATTACTGCTCTAAATAACTATTCATACAACTGTACATCACTATGTATAACTATTTACAACATTTCAGTAATAAATACTACAAGGTATTTTCATCATGCCAATTGTTGAAACAATCTCGATGTGGCAAGAAGCAGAGAGCCACATTACATGCAGAGCAGATGACAGGGGTTTTTTTGTGGCACACTCTGCATTTCCTTCTAGAAGCACGTTTGGACTGTGCGATGTGCTTTGGTCTGTGGCATGCAGAACGGTGGGAGGCAGGAGCAGCAGGTGGAGCAGGTGGTGGCATCCAGTCAGCAAGCTCACAAACTAGAGCTTCTCGAAATTCTTTCTGGTTCTTTTCCCTCTTGTTCTGCAGTGCAGCCAGCTGCTGGTGGATAATGAATGCATTTACCACCGCAATGTCCAAAAAGTGGTAGAAAAAAAGTGTGGTACCACTTTCTAGTTTTCCGCAGTGCTGTGTAATACTCAATGAGGGCATCGGATACATCAACTCCACCCATGTTCCTGTGTGTAAAGTAAACATACCAATAATCAATACATAAAATATTAACGTTTCTGCATTTCCAGCAAATCTGCCATTCTAGAAAATAAATTTGACTCACTTGTTGTAGTCTGCAACTGCAGCAGGAATGGGAACAGTCTTTTCTGTCCATTTCCCATCTGGAGTTTTGACCCTCCTTTGCACAGTCTGGTCTCCATTGGCGGAATGAAAGGAAGAACACATGAGGACTTCTCTTGTGTCCTTCCATTCCACAAAGAGAAGTTTGTCATCCCTGATCCACCTCATGCTTCCACGGGGTGCCGTTTTTGGCAGCATGTTGATGGTGGTTTGAGGGAAGCCCACCCTGTTGCACCTTATGGTTCCACAGGCCCAAATGTTTTTTGTGAGGAGGTCCCTAAACAGCATTGGGCTAGTGTAGAAATGATCTACATATAACTTATAGCCTGACCCCAAGACTTTATCATCTACCAGAGCCATCACAGAGTCGTAGCTCAGCCCCTTGTTCTGTTGGCTCTTAGCTACGGGGGATTTGCCTTCATAAATGAAAAGGTCCCAGGTATAGGCATGGCGTGAGTCTGCAAGCACAAAGAGCTTGTACCCCCACTTTGTTGGCTTATCTTTATGGTACTGCTTTAGACCAATTCTTGCCTTAGATGCAACCATTCTCTCATCAATGCTGATGTTCTGGTGTGGATGAAAGAAGCTCTTGCAGCCATCACGAAGCTGGTCATACAATGGCTTTAGCTTGCAAAGGTGGTCATAGGCGGGTGTACCTTTTTTATTCACGTTTTCAGCATCCACTTTTGGATCACTGAGGTGAAGTGCTGAAGAGATGGCATGGAATTTTCTGCATGACATGACTGATCCTGGGAAGCTGATACTATAAAGCCTGGAGCCATTCCAATAATCTGTCACTGCCGGTAGCTTTAGCAGACCCATGTAAATGACAACTGCCATGAAGGAGAACAAGTCCTTCTGACATATGTCTTGCCTTGGTCTCCTAGTGGTATCCAGGTGCTCAGCATAGGCATTTGAATTTTTTATTATGGTCTGGCACACAGATGATGAAAAGAACAATTGAAATAGCTCTAGAGGACTGTAGGACTCTATTGAAATAATTTGAGGCCCAGGAGTTCGAGCTGGTCTAAACAATGGTTCATATGGTGAAATATCTGGCACATCTTGGGTATGCCATCTATCTTCAGTGCCAGATGAATCAGATTGGATCCGTCTTCCTCGCCCTCTGTCTCTTCCTCTCTCAGTGCTTCCTCTTCCTCTCTGAGTGCTTCTTCCTCTTCCTCTCTGAGGGCTTTTTCCTCTTCCTCTCTCACTACTTCATCCTCTCCCTCTTCTTCTGTCACTGCCTCTGCCTCTTCTTCTCTCACTGCTTCTCTCTCTTTCTCCTCCTCTCTCACTGCTTCTCTCTCGTCCTCTCCCTGTTTCATTGCTTCTCTCTCTGGTTCTGGCTCTCCCACTGTCTCCGAAATTACTAGCTGGTTGGCAGGTTTGTTCAGCAGTCCAGTCCTCATCAGAAGTATTGTCCTCACACCTATTGCAATAATATGCATATATAAATGTAATATATATATTTATAGGCATATAAAAAGCAAAAACTACAGCAGTGTATTTCAAGAAACTAAGTATAATACATCATGTCACATATATATGCTTTTTCATAACATAACATACATTAGTAATGACTGTAAGACTGTATATAAATGTATGACCTTACCGATCTAGAGAGGTGTCTGAAAAATCTGCTTCTGGAAAAAGCATGTCTGGCTCGTCATCGCTAGACTTGCAAAGCTCGTCTACAACTTCTGAAAGTGTATAAAATGTCCTTTTTTGCCTCTTCGGATCCATGTCATGACCATAAAGTGTGGAGTGTCGAAGTGCAAATAAAATGGTTGCTCCTAGCCCTTGCAGGTTTACTTTTATGTATATTGATAAACATTCAGCTGCAGTTTTCAAACCGCAGGTGGACATGTGATTAGCAACAAGAGCCAATTTGCTTTTGATTGGATAATTGTTTTTCAAAGTCAGGTTTCATTGGCTGCTGAATTGCTTTGAACTCATGAGGGTAATGCTGCGTTCCAGGCAGGTTTTTGAGCCCGTAAGTCACGACTTAAAATCACGACTTTGTAGCGTTCCAGGAAAATCACGCCAAACTGCGTAAAAGTGCAAACAAACCAACATGGCGGACCGTACGGGGCTTATGCTCATTAACAATTATTTCTATCGCTAAAGGTGCTTACTCCTTGCTTATTTGAGGGAAACAGAGGTGGAAAATGGCGCATAAGGCAAGAGAAGCTGTTATACCTTTTATTTTACCGCGCACTTGGATAAACACCGCATCCGTAGAGGCTGCCATTGTTGTTTTGCGGGCTGTGTGACGTCAGAACTCGTAACTGGGAGTACATCGATCTAGTACGAGTTCACGGGTGGGAAGTCACGGCTTTGACTGCTGTTCCAGTGCAGAAGGTTGGAAAAACACGGGTTACGGGTTGCCTGGAACGCGGCATTAGATACAGCTCTCGCTGTTCTTTGGTTGAGATTTACTTGAATGACAACCATGAAAAATATATACTTTCAATATAAACTTTAAATACATATATATTTTTTCAGTAATATTCTAAATATTTTAGACAAATACTAGAATATATTTTGTTTGACTTATTCAATTCTCTTAGCGAGCTCCTCCCCTTGTGTGTGGTGTCAGGTTTCGTATTACAACATTTATTTTAACTATTTTATAATCTTGTCAAAACGCATATATCGTCAGAAAGGTCTGAGTCTCACGGTTACATATCTGCCAACTGTTTGGTGATATTTGGACTGAAATGTATACATTTGTTACAGAAGTATGCATTAAAAAAATCAATAGAATGTCGGTGACACTTGGTGGCTATTTTTGGTACATCGCCTAAACAAAATCTCATGGGAACTTCAATTTTTGTGATAACTTAAAATTTGGAACACAAATTGGCTAGACATATGGCTTTAATTTGATAGTAATTTTAGAGTAAAAATTATTTTGTGAAATGTATATTTTATATAAAATATAAAATATTTAGTACAGTACATTTGATTTACATTATATTTAAACTTGCATAACTTTTTCATACTTTATTTTTTTGAAGTGCTTTCACTTGAGTAGTAATCAGCTGATTGTTTTCTTTAAAAGGAGACAAAACGTATGTCTATATTCCAAAGCATTCTTGAATTACAACCATATAAGTTTGGATAGTGCAATTGTATATTGGATAGTGAATATTTTCAAAAAAGGGGGGTGACAGTTAAGAGGTTAAAGTACCATTTTCATGGTAATGCAAGGTCCGATTTCAAAACGGGTTTCACAGCACGAATCTTGAGTTTGTAAGCTTTCAAATTATTATTATATAGATTGTCAACATTAGATCAAGTTAAGTATAGGATATAATTGTTTAAACATGCAGTGGCAAATGGGCCCACCGGTGGGCCAGTGACAGTTAACAGGTTAAATAATTTAGTTTAAAAGATACATTCATTTTTATAAACAGTGCGTTGTGGAGTCAAACAGATATCATATTGCCTTTGAGAACAATGTTGATAAAAAAAATTAAGGGATAGAAAAAAAGAATATACAATTTTTAATTACACTACTCTATTATACACTATAGTTAAGTGGTAAAAAAAAAAATTACATTATCAGAACTAAACAAGCAGAAAGCCTGTGATAACATGTGTGATAATTCCTGTCCAGAATAACATAGAGGGGCATTTGGCATGCCATGCACATGAATGGATTCCATTTGTATTTGTGGGGTCAGACAGAAAACATTTTTCTTTTGAGAGAAATGCTGATTGAACAAATTAATTAAAATTATACAACAATTAAAAAACAAAAAAACTTGTACATTATGGCCTAAACATACAGAAAGGCACCCCTACATATACACAGTCACCCTAGCTGTGATAAGACTTGTGGCAGTTCCTGTCAAGAATAACACAGAGGGGTACTTGGCATGCCTCACACATGAATGGAGTGCATTTCCCACACAGCCTGCATTTCCTGCACCCCTTATATTTATTTTATTTTATTTTACTTATTTATTATTTTCTTAGTTTACTTATTTAAATGTTTCTGTTCTCATGTCATATGTATGTGTGTACCAAGAGCTTCTGTAAAAAACACAACAAATTCCTTGTGTGTTTGTGCACACTTGGCGAATAAAGCACATTCTGATTCTGATTCTGTGTGGCTTTTTTTTTATCCAACTGTACCAGAAATGGCAACAGGTAAGTGCTGGTAGCTGGTAGATGGTTGGAAGGACACCCCACACAGCTCCTCTAACAACTGCTCTCGGAAGGCCTAGTGTGTCATGGGCTGCTCCCCCTGGCTGCAACACAGTTGCTTGTGCACCAAGTAGCTGTTTGTGACAGCAATGTCAATGAAATGGTGCAGCACAGTCATGTACCACTCCCTGCTTTTTTTCCATGAGGAATAGGAGCCAATCAACTGATCTGAAAGATCAACTCCCCCCATGAAGCGATTGTAATCTTTTACAGCCGTAGGAACTGGAACATCCAATGTTGTGTATCCACTGCTGGATTTGCACACTCTTTTCACTGTGTCCCCTGAGTATGCAGTGTGCAGAGTAGTGCACACACTCACCTCACGTGTGTCCATCCACTTTGTGCAAAGGAGCGATCCCTGTCTGATCCATCTTATTGATCCCCGTGGAGATTTCTTTGTCAGCGCATTCACTTTGGTGTTTGGGACACCAATTCTTGTGTCCCTGATGGTTCCGCAGGCTCCAAACCCCAGGTTATAAAGGTGCTGGAAGAGTACTGGGCTGGTATAAAAAATGATCACAGTAAATGTGATATCCAGATCCAAGAAATCCTTTCTGACCAGTGACATCACAGCATGAAATGAAAGCACCTTCCCACTTGCGAAACTGGACTTCCCTGTGTAAATATTGAAATCCACTGTGTAGCCATTATTATCGCACAGCACAAAAAGTTTTATTCCCCACTTTGTTGGCTTATTTTTTATGTACTGCTTCAGGCTGATTCTGGCTTTGGTGGCTACCATGCTCTCATCCACAGAGAGGTTTCTTTCAGGGTGGTAGACAGCTTTGCAGGCTACACGTAAACTGTCATATAGAGGTCGTATTCTGTGCAGACAGTCATACTCATCTGTGCCCTTTTTTCTGTCATTAGCAGCATCTTCTGCAGGGTCACTCATGTGCATATTCCATGTGATGCTGAGGAAACGGTCTCTGGACATGACCTTTTGAGGGTAGGGAACATGGAAGATGGATTTGACACGCCAGTAATCTCTAAGCTTTGGAAGCTTTAGAACACCCATGTATATTGTGAGGCCAATGTATTTGCACAGTTCTTTTTCTGTGATTTCAGTCCAATTGAATTTTTTCCCTGCAGCAATATTTCTTGCTGCTTTTTTATTAGTGTTGACACACAGTGTTTTGATAGTGGACTGGTCAAAACACATTTTGAAAAGCTCAGTGGGTGTTGGGGTGTCCACTGAAGACGACAGAGGTGGCTGCACACCTGGCTTTCTTTTGGGCAGGAACAGTTGGGGGGGGATCGGGGCAAATGATCAGGGTCCTTTTCAGTTTTCCACCCACCAGAATGATTAGGGACTGTCTCTAATCTAGAGCCCATGCCACGGGACCTTTGGCTCCGACTTCTGTAGCCTCTGGTGTTAGCCCTCCGAACATAACCTCTCCCTCTGCAAACTGGCACGGATGGCTGTGAGGTGCAGGGTGGCTGTGAGGGCTCAAATGGCTCTCCAACATCTTCAACACTACAATAAAGAAGGTAAGTAAAACGGTTAGTTAGTTAGTAAACAAGTTATATGTATTTGGCACAAAAACAATATAGAAATGACAACAGTAAATGGCGCGGCATGCACTCATTCTATGCTTGATTTGTTTATTCTCTAACTCAAAAGCAAAGCATATTTCATGAATATATACTTACGTGTCCAGGGACCGATCTATTCCTTCAAGAAAGTCGGCTTCGTCTTCACTAGAAACTGAATTGGTAGCAGATGAGCAGACGGAGCATTCGTCTTCGTCGGCCGCGAATAGTAGCTTCAAAACCTCCGTCTCCGTGTAATTCTGTTTTCTATGTCGGCGTGCAGGCATAACGACACGCCCGCGTGTGTGTGAATGTGCTTGCATATGTAATTGTGCATTTATGTGTATGTGTGAAAGAGAAATGACAAAGCAACAGAGAAAATAACGAGCAGAACGCAGCAGATTAGCATGAACAGCAAATGGAAGTGAAATGTCACGGCTTGTGACGTCACCACATGCGACAAACCATGGGGTCATAGTGGACAGGACGTGATTACGTCATATGAGTCGTAGGAAGACGTAACTAGCAACTGCTTGCCACCTCAGATCTATAGAACATGTGTGCAAAGATGTGAAAGGCATTTGTGTTTTTTGTTGTTAACGCATATAACGCAATTTGTGCAGACTCAGAGGGCGAAAACAACGCAACAGGAGCATATTGGAGGCTTCATCTGAAAGTTTAAGGTCTCTGGTTTTGTATGCAAAAAGAATTTTTGTGCTACCTATATGGATTCAGTTTTTATTGGCTCTTAAAGAGAGACACGCAAACGGGAGCGCCGACGCTCCATCCAGTTTTAAAGGGTTAAAGCAGTCTGGTATGCATTCTTAAGTGCTTTGTTTTTGCAGTGTATATTCCTGCGTATTTGATTTCAAAGAAGTTTAACATACTTTAGTGTTAAGCTCAGAAATCACGCCTGTAACATACTGCTCTGAGACAGGAAAGGTTGAGGATCCAAATGCATTAATCCACAATTGAGGTCCAAAACAAGCAAAGGGTCATAAATAAACAGGAATGCAGTCCAAACAGAGTAAAACAAGGCTGATGAGCTTAACATGGCAATGAGGTAACAAGGGGGCGTGGTCCAATAAGTGAACAGAGGAGAGGGGTCTGGCTGCAGACCATGGCTGTGTCTGAAAACTGGAAAATGCTGCCTTCCGAGGACACATTTCAAGGTAGGAAGGCATCAAGGCACGTCCGAATCTAATGTTAGCTTCACTTCCTGTTTCCTGAGATACCTTCATCTGGCTGCGTTTTGAAGGCAGCATAGACATATCCTTAGCTGTCACGGGAAATAAGGATAGATGCAAATGCAAGTCAAAATATCTCATTTATTGAGCTTCATGCCAGAGAGTCAGGAACAAACACACAAACAGCAGGAGAGCGGCGACACAGGGACTTCGGTGGGCCGTAGTGAGATGATCGTGGTGAAGTCCGTGGGAGTGAGAGCAGAAGTGAAGAATCCAACGATGAAACAATAATCCAGAACGAAGACACGAAGAACCAACTCCAAACGGAAGCACACACGAGGACACAGGGGAACAGAACAGGGAACTCCAACAACAATCTGACAAACACGAGACGAAAGACAAGGCAATAAATAGGCAGTCCTGGATAGGACACAGCTGCCGCTGATCAGCAATCAGCGGCGACGCCCACAAGAAACAATTAACGTGACAGCACAACATAAACACAGACCACAGACAGAGACTGCGGATCTTCAACCGTGACAGTACCCCCCCTCCTTGATGGTGGATCAAATTGTCCTTGATGGTGACCAGGGGCCGATTGTCATGATCACTAGTGAGAGTGCCCTATCAGCCACTAGAGGGCACTCCATCACGGACTCTTGTTTTCACCCCTTGGACTTCATTACCCATAACACACTTCCCGGACAATTATCCCATGTCATTACACCCAGCTGTTTTGTGTTTTCTCATCAGTGTCTGTCTATTTATACCCTGTTTGCTTTTGCTTTAGTCATGGAGTTTTCAGTTCATATTTCCTGGTTTCGTGTGTGTTTCTTGTTCCCTGTTTTTCACTGTTTTTGTATGGACTGCTTATTTGGATTTGACCTTTGCCTGTCTTGGACTACGACTTTGGATTACCCATTAAACTACACCTGCATTTGGATCTGTCTCTTGTCTCCTTGACTGTAACGTGACACCGATTGCATAAAGCACCTTAAGTGTAATTTTCCCTTAAACTAAAGGATGTTGCAGAAAAGCGTTACTTATGAGTTTCTTTAAGTGAAACATCATATATCCTTAGAATTTCCCTTATGTGTCTATTTTTCACTTAAGTAATCCCTTAAAAAACATCAAGTGTTGCATAAAGCCCCTTAACTGTCATTATAAGTATACTCTAAGGTTGGGCAAATTTAACTTTAAGAGTTTCATGAACACAAATTAGATGACATGGCTGAGTTTATGGATCCTGTTGAAGATATTGATGTGCCGAGGCCAATTTTTAGTGATAGGGAGAACCCGCTGGACTATCATAAAGACGAAAAACTGAGAATATCGATTTTAACATCGCACATCTATGAGATCGCTAACAAGCTGGAAGGCAACCTTGACCGTGTCACCCAGTGCACTACCACTACAGCTGCTATTAGCACTTTGCTTTTTTTTGGAACTGGGAGTTTCCAGTCTTTAGTGGGAGATGTTTTCCACATTCATAAATCGTCTGTCAGTAGAGTTATTCACCGGGTTGCAGAGGCCCTTTGCCGTCATTTAAGCCAAACTGTGACGTTTCCATCTCATGAGCAGGATGCCATTCAAACCTTTTTTTTTTTTCGGAAAGCAGGGTTTCCTCGAAGTAATTTAATTGATGGCACAAATGTCAGAATTCAGGCACTCCACACGCATGAAGATAAATACGTGAACAGAAAAATCTACCATTCAATTAGAAATGTCGTTGCATCGTGGCCAGGGAGTACACATGAATCCAGGATTTTGGCAGAGAGCAAGATCGGGAGAGATTTTAAGGCTGGAATCCCCAGTGGCCTCCTGCTCTGGGACAGTGGTTACCCGTGCTGACCATGGCTCATAACACCCTTCATGAAAATGGTTTGAATCCTGTATAACACACATACATATATTTTATATTATATATATATATATATATATACTGTATACACACACACAAACCCGATTCCCAAAAAGTTGTGACACTGTACAAATTGTGAATAAAAACAGAATGCAATGATGTGGAAGTTTCAAATTTCAATATTTTATTCAGAATACAACATAGATGAAATATAAAATGTTTAAATTGAGAAAATATATCATTTTAAGGGAAAAATAAGTTGATTTTAAATTTCGTGGCATCAACACATCTCAAAAAAGTTGGGACAAGGCCATGTTTACCACTGTGTGGCATCCCCTCTTCTTTTTATAACAGGCTGCAAACGTCTGGGGACTGAGGAGACAAGTTGCTCAAGTTTAGGAACAGGAATGTTGTCCCATTCTTGACTAATACAGGCTTCTAGTTGCTCAACTGTCTTAGGTCTTACTGCAGGCTGGCCATTTCAGTACCCGGATCCTTCTTCTACGCAGCCATGATGTTGTAATTGATGCAGTATGTGGTCTGGCATTGTCATGTTGGAAAATGCAGGGTCTTCCCTGAAAGAGACGACGTCTGGATGGGAGCATATGTTGTTCTAGAACTTGGATATACCTTTCAGCATTGATGGTTCCTTTCCAGATGTGTAAGCTGCCCATGCCACACACACTCATGCAACCCCATACCATCAGAGATGCAGGCTTCTGAACTGAGCACTGATAACAACTTGGGTTGTCCTTGTCCTCTTTAGTCCGGATGACATGGCGTCCCAGTTTTCCAAAAAGAACTTCAAATTTTGATTCGTCTGACCACAGAACAGTTTTCCACTTTGCCACAGTCCATTTTAAATGAGCCTTGGCCCAGAGAAAACACCTGCACTTCTGGATCATGTTTAGATATGGCTTCTTTTTTGACCTATAGAGTTTTAGCTGGCAACGGCGAATGGCACGGTGGATTGTGTTCACCGACAATGTTTTCTGGAAGTATTCCTGAGCCCATGTTGTGATTTCCATTACAGTAGCATTCCTGTATGTGATGCAGTGCCGTCTAAGGGCCCGAAGATCACGGGCATCCAGTATGGTTTTCCGGCCTTGACCCTTACGCACAGAGATTGTTCCAGATTCTCTGAATCTTTGGATGATATTATGCACTTGTAACGGAGACCCTGAGGCTGAGTTAGAATCCATGTGCGGTTGTTTATTGTAGACAATAGCAGTAAACAGATTCAGAAAAACAGGCAGAGGGTCAAAACCAAAGTAGCCGTCCAATCTGTCGACATACAAAGGGGTAGTCCAAGAAGCAATATTGAGAAGGCAGGCAATGGGTCTAAACCAAAACATCAATCCGATAGGGCAACCAAAGTGAAAAGGATAATCCAGGTAATTGGTAAATAGAGAAGCAGGCAAAATCACACGTAATCAGACAGAATAAACAGGGAAAATAACGCTTGGTAAGGCAGGTAAATTGGCAATACTTCGCAATGAGGCTCAGCATGGTCTCTGGTTAAAAGGCCAACAAACAGGGAGTGGAGCATGGTCAGTATTCCGGTGACGGCTCCCTCTGCTGGCCTGGCGTTACAGCACTGTAGATGATGATAACTTCAAACTCTTTGCAATTTTTCTCTGAGAAACTCCTTTCTGATATTGCTCCACTATATTTCACTAAGATTATCGTGCCAGAGAAAGCGCATCACGTGAAAATGGATACTGTAACAAGACAACTAGATGTATCAATACTTCTTGTTTGTAGCGAGAAAAAAACTAAAGCGGAAGATTAAACGAGTGTGGATCAGAAAATGGTTGGGCAGACGAGGTCAACATGGACTTTCAGTTCTTCAGCGAGAATTACCGGTAAGAATTTAACTTCCCTCTCTGGTAATGTGATAGAATTTGTTCAAACGCGATATTGTCATTGTGCACCTGTGCTGTAAAATGAAAATAAAATGGGTGCTATTATGAAGAAAAAAATATTTTTTATGCATTCACAAATTAACATAAACACACACAAAGCCACCAACTCTTCATTTAAAAATAATGGGATGTGGTTGCTTTGTGACTGGAAGTCCCTGCATGTGTGAGCGGGGCTTTATGCAACTAGCAATATTCTAAAATATACCATAATGTTCAGCATTTGACTAAAAACAATCCAATCAAACTCTTACAGGGTTGACCTACAGACCATTCCAAAAAAACTGCAAAGCAAAATTGATCGAAACATCTGCCCAACAGCAAACCAAATAAATGTGTTCAGATAAAACATATTACAGTGCAGCCTGCAAGCTGTCAAGCGGTGACGATGCAACACACAAGCAAAATTAGATGTAGAGTTTGTTGATGCTGAGGAAAATGGGGAAGGGGCAATAGATGAAGGCGGCCCTACTAGAGAGTACTTGCGGTTGTTGATGCGGGCCATCCATCAATCAAATGTCTTTCAGGGCCATGAGAAAGACCGGAGTTTGGCTCTAAACACACAAGGTCAGTACTCCTGTTAAAACAGAAAGCCTTTGTTTCAGGTTGTTGCAATGCTATTCAGCTATTCGGTATCCATGACAAAAAAGTTTTTTTTTTTTTTCTCCCACCACTACTGGTCAGATGATGCTTTTTGGATTCCACCTTAACAGTCGAACAGTCTTTTTGATCTCTTGTTTGTATTTTTTTTTAAGGTTTATGAACTGAAAAATCTAATTTCCTAAGTTTCACATTGTACTATTATCTAACTTGGTAGTCCAGTTTTTATTGAATCCAGACTCGTAAAATGTCCATTTATTATGACAGTGCTACACTGTATAATATGTCTCATGCTATTTACACCTTGTTTGCGCTGTTAGTTATGATAAAAGGATTTTGTGAGAATGCAGAAATCATGTTGCAGTGATGAGATCACTGCATTCACTTGATCAATGCTCAGTGCTCTATCCTGCAACCTTTCAGGTGATGAGGAAAGATCTAAATATAATCCTATAATCAACAGAATTGGGACCACTACTATATCTTATATAGTGAAACTGTGCTGCCCTACATCAAGTCTTGAAAGATGATTTTCTATTCTATTTTGATGCTTTTATATTTGCAGACATCAAAAACAGAGGACGAATGGCGAGCAATTGCCAATAACTGTGGAAAAATGGCAGTTTCTGCATTGTCTGGGTGCCCTTGATGGCAAACATATTTACATCCAGCCCCCAGCGGGAGCATGTGGCACAACTATAAAGGCAGATTTTCTGTTCTAATGATGGCAGCTGTAGATGCAAATTATAAATTCATTTATATTAGTGTTGGTACTCAGGGCAGGGTTTCGGATGCTGGGCTTTTTGCACATTCTGACCTGAAGAAAGCACTGGACCAGGGTCATCTGAATGTTTCTCCTCCAGAAAATGATATTGTGCTACCCTACATGTTTGTTGGGGATGAGGCATACCCTCTGAGAACAGACCTTATGAAACCCTACCCCTTCAGGCAGCTGGACAACAATCAGAGGGTCTACACGGGCACGCAGAGTAGTTGAAAATGCCTTTGGCACTCTGGCCAATAGATTTAGAGTGTTCCGCTCCACAATCTTCCTTCACCCAGACAGCGTCACCAAGATCACCCTTGCTTCAGCATGCCTCCACAATTTCCTCTGTGATCGCCGTTCAGAGGCCTACATGACACCAGCACTGGCAGACTGGGAGGATGCAGACCACAGAGTGAATGAGGGAGCATGGAGGAGAGATGGTCTGGGAGCCATGCAATGTGTGCCAGCTGAAAGGTCACAGAAACCTACCCTCGCCACTAAGCAGCAACATGACCTCCTGAAAGGTTACTTTGTGTCACCTGCAGGCCAGGTGCCATGGCAAGAAAAATACAACTACAACTGACAAAAGGAAGTGTTGTATGTAATGTACATAGTTAGCAGATTACGTAATTTATATTTTTTATTTTCTTTTGCTGATTGTGATCTAAAATACTACACTATTTGATTATGCTGTTCTGTATTTTGATGAGATTTTACATTTTTATTATTTAAGCTGTTATAGAATAAGTATTTTTGTTTGTTTTAAATAAAGACAGCATTTAAATTCAAGTATTTTCAACATAAAGGATTATAGTGCCAACTGAACAATTTTAACATTCATACAACTCAACTTTCATTTTGAATGACACATACAACAGTTCTAAAAGCAACTTATAGTGACATTGGTATATATCCCATACTTTACATATCCTTGTACATACTTTTGAGTGTGTAGCAGAAGAGTATGCAAGCTTTGGGACATATTACCTCGTTATAATTGCGTCTTTAACAGACTTTCTGTTGCTTAGTTACGCATCCTGTAACTGTTTAAACTGCCTTGTCACAGTTAAAATCCTCAACATTCAATTAAATTAAATTTCCTACCGTTTCGAAGAGAGATGTAGTCGCACGTTGATCTGCCAGTCATGGGTCTTTCATGCAGAGAACTCTCCTCATCTTTGCATAATGATGCATTTAAAAGTTAATGACAAACGCATTGTTATATAGGTTCACGATGCTGTTGCAGATGAAATATAATGTGGATAACATTTAATAAATATCTTTTCGTCAGGTTAGATACTGATTATTATGTAACAGAATGCACAGACACGAGATGATAAGATCCATGTGCAGTTTAATAAGGTAAGTCCAAGGCATAAACAGTCCACAAAAACAGAAACCAGAAACGAAGTGCATGAACAGAACCAACGAACCACAAACAAGGCAAAAAAACACTGAGACTAAATAGACAGAACTAATGAGCAAACACAAAACACCTGAGTGCAATGCCATGAGGATAATAAGTCCAGGAGGTGAATTATGGGAAATGAAGTGAAAACTAGTGAGAAGTAGTCTGTGCTGGAGTGCCCTCTGGTGGCCAACCAGGGTGCTCCAACTGGAGATCATGACATTACCCCCTCCCTACGGAGCGGATACCAGACGCTCCACTTAACCTGAACAAAACAGAAACTCAGGAGGGAGGTGGATAGGAGGAGGATCAGGGGGAGGGATGGCGGGCCAGATCCAGCATGCTCCCACTGAAAGCCAGGGTGGTGCTGGAGGAACTGACCAGGCTGGTTCCAGCGGGTCTGGAATCCTGGCTGAGTGCCAGGGTGGCGCTGGAGGAACTGACCAGGCTGGTTCCAGCGGGTCTGGAGTCCTGGCTGATTGCCAGGGTGGTGCCGGAGGAACTGACCAGGCAGATTCCAGCGGTTCAGACGGCCTGGGCAGTGGCGGCAGGGCAGAAAGCCTGGGCGGCGGCGGCGGCAGGGCAAAAGGCTTGGATGGCGGCGGCAGGGCTGACCAAGGGTGCTCCGTGGCCGTATCAGGGAGAGCGGGCAGCTCGGTGACGGCCTCCGTGGCCGTATCAGGGAGAGCGGGCTGCTCCGGGACGGCAGCGGGCTCGGGCTGCTCTAAGTGCATACTCCAGGCACGCAAGACCGCCAAAACATAAAACGTGAAAAGAACCCTCTTGGCCATCACCGGACTGATAGGGAGAGCATGCAGAACTAGAGTGGATTCACTAGCTGGAACAGGCTCTGTAATGAACTCACAGGCTGGAGTGGACTCACTGGCTGGAGCGGGCTCTGGAGTGGACTCCCTGGCTGGAGCGGGCTCTGGAGTGGACTCCCTGGCTGGAGCGGGCTCTGGAGTGGACTCGCTGGCTGGAGCGGGCTCTGGAGTGGACTCCCTGGCTGGAGCGGGCTCTGGAGTGGACTCCCTGGCTGGAGCGGGCTCTGGAGTGGACTCACTGGCTGGAGCGGGCTCTGGAGTGGACTCACTGGCTGGAGCGGGCTCTGGAGTGGACTCACTGGCTGGAGCGGGCTCTGGACTTTGAGGTCTGAAGGAAACCTTCTTCCTTCTCCTCCTCCTCCTCCCTTTACCGGGGTGAAGCTGAGGCTCAGTGCCCACCTCCCCTGTGACTTCAGAGACGTATTCATGGTCTGGAGCATGCACACTGCCTGGTTGACTTGGTGAGGCCCATTCTATCCGATGGTGGAGATATGCGGCAAATCTCCAGAAATCCAAGTCTTGTAGCCCTTCCATCTCACACTGAGGTAGAGGATCATCAAGGCAACAATTAAAAGTATCTTTCAGCGCCGCATCGTTGTACCTCAGCCCCACCGCCATCGTCCAAAAGACCTTGGCGACGCATCCTACCTCTTCTCCCTCCTGGCGTAGAGCCATCACTGCCCCAAGCAGTGCCATACGCTCCCTGCAAGTGGCTGACAGAATAGCCCTCATGCTGCTGGATCTTTATTTTGGGTGGTTCGTTCTGTCACGGAATGCACAGACACGAGATGATAAGATCCATGTGCAGTTTAATAAGGCAAGTCCAAGGCATAAACAGTCCACAAAAAACAGAAACCAGAAACAAAGTGCATGAACAGAAACAACGAACCACAAACAAGGCAAAAAAAACACTGAGACTAAATAGACAGAACTAATGAGCAAACACAAAACACCTGAGTGCAATGACATGAGGATAATAAGTCCAGGAGGTGAATTATGGGAAATGAAGTGAAAACTAGTGAGAAGTAGTCCGTGCTGGAGTGCCCTCTGGAGATCATGACATATTAATCATTCAAGCCCCTTTATCTTAACCACTCTGCTTAACCATCGGTCTCGCACATCCGTCATGTTTGTTATTTTTTAACACTTTTTATTTGTATTTGTAGTTTTAATCGAATCCTCGTCCACAGCGCAATGTGTTATGGGCAATATTAGCCGTTAGAAGTGTTCACGGATCTGCACTTCGAATTCTAACCGGAAAAAGTAGACCATCCGGATATCTTTGGAATACTCATTTCAACACTACGATTTGGGACACACTAATTCTTATTTCGAATACTATTTAGGACGGATAGTATGCGAATTGGGACACAGCAAATGTTTACATTTGCTAGCCTAATGCGCTAGCAACAATAAAATACTGGTACGTTTAAAACCAACGCGATTTCTCCCCAGCTCTCTTTATCTGTACGGTTGTGGTACAGCTTTGAAGAAACGTTGTAGAGGCAGTCATGTTGTTGCCAACTTTTAACTAATAGCTCCTCCATCTCTGAAGTCCAACGGATTCTTGCAGATTTTAAGGTTGCTATTTCAGAATGCCCGTCACTTTATCAACACAAGCCATCCAGTATTTATTAATATGATATTCTAATATCGATCTATCTTACTGCAGTGTGCAACAAGTGTCTCGCACCAGCCGGTGAGCGAACGCACAGAGTAACGTTATAACATAATTTTCAACACTCTCAAATTAATCTAAAATAATTAACAGAGCTGTGTTACCTCAAACTCATGACCAGAAAAGCGGAAGCAGCGCCGGTGACTTTGTCATAATAAAAGTTCCGCTGCTCGTGAGGCGTGTGTTGCACAATCGCTCCAGCTGCCTCGTTCAGCTCCCACAACACTCGGTCCTGCTCTGCTTCATACTACAGTACATGTAATCAACATGATTTCTTCCCGAGTCCTATCCCAATTCTATTCCACTGTCCGTTGAGGTGAAGACCACATGTCCCAAGATTCCACGCTCAAACTTGGCGTCATAAGCTACGCCTTTGTTTTGAATAGGCCTCTAGCGACCTCTAGCAGACGGAAAATATTACATATTCCACCTTTAACTTTTCCAGTAAAGAGGCATTATTTGAGAGGTAATTTTTTCTCAACATCAGCAAGAGTCATCTTTACACTGCAAAGGTGGAACATAAGCGACATCTCACATGGCATTTGTTTATTTAATGTTTGCTGCTAAAAAGCAAATTTTTTGTTTCATCTGACCATAGAACCCATCCTGTTTGAAGTTCTAGTAGTTTCAGTCATTTTTCAAATGTTCTATGGTCAGATGAAACAAAAAGAGCTTTTTGGCAGCAAACACTTAAGATGGGTTTGGTGCACACAGGGGTAAAAAGTACCCCATGTGTACAATGAAATATACTGCTGTATCTTTAATGTTCTGGGCTTATTTTTCTGCTGGAGGTCCTGGACATCTTGTTCAGATACATGGAATCATGGATTCTATCAAATACCAACAGATAAAAATCAAAACCTGACTGTCCCTGTTAGAAGTCATATAATGGGCTGTGGTTGGATCTTCCAACAGGACAATGATCCAAAACAAACATCAAAATCAGCACAAAATTAAGCTTCTGCCATGGCCGTCCCAGTCCCCTAACCTGAACCCTAAAGAAAATGAGTGAACTGAAGAGAAGAAGCACCAACATGGAGTTGGGAATCTGAAGGATCTGGAGAGATTCTGCATGAAGGAATGGTCTGTGTTTTCCAAACTCTTCATTTAATTCATCCTTGACTATTGCACTGTCTTTACTGCAGGCCAGTTTTACTCGCATCCAACATGCTTTCTCTAGTCTTCATCTAGTTTTTAATAGAAAAATTATGTGATCGGACCCTCCCTGATCCCAAACTGTTTCAGTGGAACAAATGGACAGTACATATCCGACCTGTAGATTGGGATTATAGAAACCCTTGAGCAGTCAGTGCCTCCATCTCTGAACTTTGATTAATAGTTGGGATCGGGCTAATCTCATCACAGGCCAGCTATTCCTTTTCTCTATCTATAAAATAATATTATTTCATTTATTGATCCCTCTTTTCCCCTCTGATTAGGGGGATAACTACACAGCAAAATCCCCAGAGTTAAATCAACTCAGATTACATATGGTCCTGAAGCAGAGTGAAAGTTAATGAGATAATTAAGTGATTAAGTTATGATTGACCATTAGTGATGAACACCTGCTGTTAACAAGCATAAATCACTGAAAAGAAACAATAACTACAAAGGACTTCCAGCCACAGCCTTAGATGAAATCAACTGAAGCTAAAAGACATTAAATCAGATCATGAGAGATTTAAACAACTCCACAAACAGCATTTTTAACTCTGGGGATTTTGCTGTGTAGTGTTTGGTCCCATACACACATCTTTTCTTTACAAATAAAATTATTTTCACTAAATACAGTGGTATTATAACAATTTGCAAATATAATAATATGTATATTCCATTATAACAATATACAAATCCGATTATACGGGCTACATATATTGTAAAATCATAGATTGTATATATACCTTGTTAATACACACATTTTAAAATATAATTTTTATAAGAAACATAACTACATACAACTTTTTTCTATATTCTATATGGAGACTTTATTTTTGATTTTTTGTAAGCTTCTGTGATGTTGTTTTCGTTTGCATTCATTCAACGGACACCGGATACATTTCAAACAAATATCCATATAAGGATAGTAGGACGTCATCTGTGCGACAATCACCTCAGGATGGAAAATATATTAAAAACACTCTTTATCCTTCTGCTAAAAACCATTCTGGAACAGGATCATCTTCTTTGAGATCCCCTTCAACAGATCAACTCATCTTCTGATTTTTACAGTGAGTGGAAATGCTTACTTTTACATCTTTATTTATACCAATTACATAAAGGGTCGTAATTTCCTCAGAGCTCACTCACTGATATTTTTCAGCTGTCGAATTTATACAAACGCTTATATATTTCATTGTGCACATTTTTATTTCACATTTAATAGTTCAAGCCAGCCTGAAGAAGACACTGTGTCGAAACGTCGCATTTTGGCTTGAACGGTCTTTTTTGAAAAATTATTTCATTTTATATTTTTTTTACATTTTATTTCATATCCTATAGTCTACTTGACTCTATTTCTTAATTATTCATAATTCTCTGATCTGTTTTGGTGTATTTAACGATGCAAAGCCTTAGAGGACGAAAGAGACAGTGTCCAGCACCATATTCTCATCCTAATATTTCACACCTAACAGAACAGGAAGGAATAATAATTTTTCCTTTCGCCCTAAATATACATACCCTCAAAAAACAGGTACACACGGAGAATGAGGTACAGTTCCAGTGATCCATGCAGACACACACATGATCTGAAGAAAAACAATCATACTGAAACACAGTATAATATTCTGAATGGTTCATATCACTGTAATATTAAACGTCATGATTTTCAACAAGCAGGCCAGGTTTTAGACCACCACAGGCCTCCCTCCCATGTTGATTCCCCACAAAAAACATTCACTGATCCATACAGACCTCCTGTATAGACACTTTAAAAGATGTCACAACCAGAGAAACAGAACCATTCAGACCAGAAATTAATTTAATTATAACACACCAACAGAATACCATGACGATATATGGAATATGAGGTTTCGGCTGAGGATGATTTTCCTCTCCTTGGCGAACCCCACAGGAGGATCCGGATGGGTCCCTCACTTCAGAGCACTGATCAATCTCAGAAGAAATGTTCTTTCTGTGACCAACCATGATGGTAGATTTATCAGAGTTGACATGTCCATAAACAGAGGTCCACAGAGACAGAAAAGGGATAGAAATATACGCTATTTCCCCCAGAAAAAGAGCAGGTGGAAGATCATACACATCGCACACAACAAAATAATGATTTCATCCCTGCCCCTCCCAGACTGAAAAAAGCCATCAAATTAATGTACAAACTCATCAGGCTAACTCACCACATGGGGAAAGTCACTACAAAAATTGATGAGAACCAGCCAATCACATTCAAGAAACTCACTAATCTCGTGATAAACACGATGAAACCGGCCTTTCCAAATGACCATGTCACCATGATCCTGCAGGGCAATGCAAAAAATTGGTCGCACACAACTCAAATGGTCCTCGAACAGCATTATGAAGCTCTAATTCAGAGTACTATGAGGGAAATCAGAGAGCAAACAGAGCGAGTATATTGGCCACAGGTGTTCAAGAGAGCCACCATGGGGGCAAAATACAACAGACACTGTCGAACAAGCTGAAGCTCTCATCACTGCTGAACTGGGTGAAGTAGAAAAGGTGACCCACCGGCAACATCCAGAGGGGCGAAACTGGAACAACAACATCTAGCCCCCTCACATATGCACAAGAAGTGGCTTCACCACCGACCCAATATCGTGGCCCTGCCTCTCTAATACCTCCCCAAGTTTCTGTAAGCCCCAAAAATAACATACAGCACATTGAGGTACAAACCTCTCCAACATTACTGATGCTGGGGACCACTGTTAACCCTCCACAACACCGAGGGGAGGGGACTGGTCGTTTGATGATGATGAAGAAAATAATCCTTTGGACCCCAATTAAATAATCAGGCCCCACTTTCTTCCACAAAGAACAGTTCGACCACGTAGGGTCCAAATTGCTCTACCCGATGAAACCCCCCTAAACCACAGTGTGAATGACTCTTCACAATGATAAGGAGACCAAGAAGAGCAATTAGACTTCCCTGAGGAGGAAGTAAACAATGAGGGGAACCTCAACATGTTGGACCTTCAACACAATCTGTGTTCAGAGTCTCAGATCACTCTTTGCCCACCAGCATATTGATTTTCTCTGAACACTCTGAAGAACCCATACAGGGACTCTCACCACTCTCTAGATTTCTTGAAGAGAACAAGCCTCCTCAAAGTTCACTTCCCCCAGGGGTAGAAACAGATGAGGCAGAACAGTGCATGGCTAGCACCTCATTTCAGGTCTCATGGTCCATACAGGCCTTGTTGGAAAAAATTCCTTTGAGCCCACATATTATTGTAAAAAGATAGAGAAAATCCTCCTGAGAAAGCTCCATCAGTGTGGGAAAACACCAGCACTAATAATATTGATAATGGAGAAAGAAGTGAAAACTCCCCAGTGATAGCATTGCAGTGATATGAACGCTGTGAGAGAACAGCCCTTTATCATGCAACCCACAGCCTCAGCTCACATCAGCCCTGCAACTCGCCCTACTAGACACATAAATACAGGCAGTAAATTAGCAGAGTGGAGTTTAACCCTGAAGAAGAAAGTTGTGATAATAGGGGACTCCAATGTTGCTCAACTACCAGTTTATAATTGTCCAGAACTACAGATTGACAGTTTTCCAGGGGCGAAGCTACAACATGCAGCTGACTTGATTGAGAATTCAGTGGAGCCAGAGAAAATAATCCTGTCCTTTGGCTTTAACAACTGCCAACAGAGATACAGGATAGCAGCCATCACTGAACTGCAGAAGGCCCGCAGAGCTGCTAAGAGCTGCCCAGAACGGAAGTGTTCTTCCCTCGATCGATTTTGCTCAAAGACTTCCATTATATGAGCAAGTTATGATCAAACACCTGAACAATCACATCAGAAGAAACAGCAGTTTCATTCCACCGCAGTTTCTGGTCGAGAGCGATGGTATACACTGGAGATCTCTTACAGCCAAAGCAATGCTACACCACTGGAGAGTACATTTAAACTGTTAATCTCTGTAGATCCCACACAAGAACAGGACGAATTAATTGTAAATCTCAAAGAAGTTCCAGCTATCCAAGGAGCAACGTGCGGTTTTACTTAGGGGCCTATCTTTCATCCCCACACCCAAGGGAATTTAAACACAAAAATGTAAATTGCTTAAAGATTTACAGGCCTATCACTGCCGTGTTAAGCTGGAAACTTCCTTTAAACAAATCACAGAATTAATTAGGGCGGATAATTATGCGCACACACACACACACTTACATTGGGGTCTTAAAAAAAACAGAAAACCTCACTAGAGGAGAAAGAAAAGCATTATTATAAAGCATGCTGATAAGGGGAATTATTATGGATTATTATGTTATAATGGATAAAAGACAATACATTTGGGATGGACAGAGACAGCTGGCGGTGGAAGAACACTACTGCACCCTAGAGGAACCAATATACCCACAGACTAGAATCATGGTGGAAGAGATTTTAAATGAAATGGTGGATAAAAAAAATATTTATTAGAAGATAGCCTCTCTAGCCTAGACGATTTTATTTGTTACCTAAAATTCACAAAGAACCAGAAAGGTGGAACCTCCCTGGAGAAATCCCTCAGGAAGACCCATTGTCTCGGACTGTAATAGTGAGACATATCACACAGCCGAATATATAGAATACTTTTTGAACCCCATATCTATACGCCACCTTAGTTATTTGAAAGATACATTTGATTTTATATCCAAAATTAAAAAAATAAAAATACCTAATAATGCTTTTCTCTTCACCATAGATATAGATAGCTTATACAAATATAGAGACTGAGGTTGGCCTCAAAGCTGTTCAGAAATTCATGGAGATATATCCAGACCCCAGACCGCCAGACACACTCAAATTATTATCCCCACCTATATGGAGGGGGGAGGGGGGGGTAATAAACTTTGATTATTAATCAAAGTTCAGAGATGGACCTGATCCCAAACTGGTTCAAAGCGGTCAGTGGAATGGATGGACAGTACATAACCTTCTTTGGGTCCTCTGGACCTGTAGATTGGGATTATAGAAACCCTTGAGCAGTCAGTGCCTCCATCTCTGAACTTTGATTAATAGTTGGGATCGGGCTAATCTCATCACAGGCCGCTATCCCTTTTCTCCATCTATAAAATAATATAATTTCATTTATTGACCCCTCTTTATAACTACACAGCAAAATCCCCAGAGTTAAATCAACTCAGATTACATATGGTCCTGAAGCAGAGTGAAAGTTAATGAGATAATTAAGTGATTAACAACCATAATCACTGAAAATAAACACAATAACTACAACGGACTTCTAGCCACAGCATTAGATTAAATCAACTGAAGCTAAAAGACATTAAATCTCTCAAGATCTGATTAAACAACTCCACAAACAGCATATTATCTCATTAACTTTAACTCTGCTTCAGAGTAATTTTAACTCTATGTAGAAAGGGACCACATGTTCTCTGAGCAGAGTTGATTTAACTCTGGGGATTTTGCTGTGTAGTGTTTGGTCCCATACACACTAGTTAGGGCACCGACCCACGTCTTTTCTTTACAAATAAAATTATTTTCACTTAAAACTACTAAATACAGTGGTATTGTAACAATTTGCATATACAAATCCGATTATATGGGCTACATATATTGTAAAAACATAGATTGTATAGATACCTTGTTAATACACTTTTTTTTAATAAAAATTATATTTTAAAATAACTACATACAACTTTCTTTTCTATATTCTATATGGAGACTTTATTTTTGATTTTTGTAAACTTCTGTGATGTTTTCATTCTGCTAAAAACCATTTTGGAACAGGATCATCTTCTTTGAGATCCTCTTCAACAGATAAACTCATCTTCTTATTTTTACAGCGAGTAGAAATGCATATTTTTACATCTTTATTTATACCAATTACATAAAGGGTCGTAATTTCCTCAGAGCTCACTCACTGATATTTTCCAGCTGTCGACTTTATACAAACGCTTATATATTTTATTGTGGATTTTTATTTCACATTTAATAGTTCAAGCCAGCCTGAAAAAGACACCGTGTCGAAACGTTGCATTTTGGCTTGAACAGTCTTTTTTACATTTTATTTCATATCTTATATTCTACTTGACTCTATTTCTTAATTATTCATCATTCCCTGATGCAAAGCCTTAGAGGATGAATGAGACAGTGTCCAGCACCATATTCTCATCTTAATATTTCACACCTAATAACAGTGTTAAGCTGAAAACTTTCTTTGAGGGCAAAAAAAAAAAGAAAAAAAAAAAGTCCATTTTACAAATGCCTCTAATTGGACCCCAGCTCTTTCTAAACAAATCACAGAATTAATTAGGGCGGAAAATTATGCACACACACTTACATTGGGGTCTTATAAAAAAAAAAACTCACTAGAGGAGAAAGAAAGGCATTATTATAAAGCCTGCTGATAAGGGGAATTATTATGGATTATTATGTTATAATGGATAAAGGACAATACATTTGGGATGGACAGAGACAGCTGGCGGTGGAAGAACACTACTGCACTCTAGAGGAACCAATATACCCACAGACTAGAATCATGGTGGAAGAGATTTTAAATGAAATGTTGGATAAATAAATATTTATTAGAAGATAGCCTATCTAGGCCTAGACGATTTTATTGGTTACCTAAAATTCACAAAGAACCAGAAAAGTGGAGCCTTCCTAGAGAAATCCCTCTCAGACTGTAATAGTGAGACGTATCACATGGCCGAATATATAGAATACTTTTTGAACCCCATATCTATACACCACCTTAGTTATTTGAAAGATATATTTGATTTAATATCCAAATTTAAAAATACCTTATAATGCTTTTCTCTTCACCATAGATATAAATAGCTTATACAAATATAGAGACTGAAGTTGGCCTCCAGACCCCAGACCGCCAGACACAAACATACTCAAATTATTGGAGATTAATCTAACAAGGAACAACTTTGGATTTGACTCTAAATTTTATTTACAAACCAAGGGGAGAGCAATAGGCAAAAAGTTTGCTCCCTCTTAGGCAAATATATTCATGGCAGACTTGGAATAAACAGCTTTGACCTAAGCTCCTAAAAAACCATGTAGGTTCCTAGACAACATATGGGGCGTATGGACATATTCCAATATTCATCACTTTCACTGACCACCTAAACACACACCAAAAGTCCATTACAATTGAATACATAATCAAAAGTTTACAGTTCAAAAGCATTGTTTTTCTAAAGGTACAATATAGTGATCTTTGCAGGAATTCTTGGTTTTTCACGCAAGGTGAGAAAACATACACAGCCAAAGCTATTTCAAGCACACTTTTTGATCTAAAAGTACAGTACATACTGGATATAGGTGCTTAAAGTGCTTCTATGTACTTGAGAGCTGTAGACAACAACCGATCCGACACAACCCCATCTTTGTTCAGTCAGGCTGTTGAGGAATTTGGATACCCACTGAAGTATCCTAATCAAATCAATCCCTTTTACAATCAAATACTATTTTTAAAGGTGCCCTAGAACCCTTTTTAAGGTTTCCCCTGAATGTGTCTGTGAAGTTTCAGCTCAAAATACCCCATAGTTTTTTTATTATTAAATTTTTTAACTGTCTATTTTAGGGCATAATTAAAAATGCACCGATCCAACGCGTGTCCCCTTTAAACGCTTGCGCTCCCCGCCCCCAAGCTCGCAACTCTATAATACATTGCAAAGTTCACACAGCTAATATAACCCTCAAAATGTATCTTTACAAAGTGTTCGTCATGCAGCATATCAGATCATGTAAGTATAGTGTTTATTTGGATGTTTACATTTGATTCTGAATGAGTTTCATAGTAGCCTATGCTGCGGCTAACGGGGCTAAAGCTAACATTACACACTGTTAGAGAGATTTATAAAGAATGAAGTTGTGTTTATGAATTATACACTGCAAGTGCAACTTTAACCACATTTAACAGTACATTAGCAACATGCTAACAAAACATTTAGAAAGACAATTTAAAAATATCATGATATTATGGATCATGTCAGTTATTATTGCTCCATCTGCCATTTTTCGCTGTTGTCCTTGCTTGCTTACCTGCATAAAGTCTGTGCAGCTCCAGACGTTAATACTGGCTTGTCTAATGCCTTGAACATGAGCTGGCATATTCAAATATTGGGGGCGTACATATTAATGATCCCGACTGTTGCGTCACAGTCGGTGTTATGTTGAGATTCGCCTGTTCTTCAGAGGTCTTTTAAACAAATCAAATTTACATAAGAAGGAGGAAACAATGGCGTTTGAGACTCACTGTATGTCATTTCCATGTACTGAACTCTAATTATTTAACTATGCCGAGGTAAATTCAATTTTCAATTCTAGGGCACCTTTAAAAAATTTTAACTTTCCACAGACTATAAGTTAAAACGTAAACTGAATACATTAATACATTTACATAATGCTAATTACATTTTATAAATATAAATTTGATGAAATATTAACACATTTTTGCCTCTTCATATAGGGGCAGTTTCCCGGACAGGGTTTAAATTAAGCCAGGATAGGCCTTAATCTAGAATAGTTAATCATGGTTTAAAAATGGCTTTCTGAAACACAGATTAAGTACAGATTACTAAAACCTGGACTATGGAGTCCTGAATTAAAATAAACCAGATTAATTTAAAACCAAATGTGCAAATCTGAATTAGCATGAGAGAGGTTGCCTAGAAAACATGGAATGAACCAAGAAAAGCTTAAAATTGCATGGAACTGAGAAGCAAATCCAAGGAAAACTATGGCAGCAGAAAAAGACTGCAATGCAAAAGAAAAAAAGAAATGGCTGGAAGAAACCTGTTTGTAATGAGGTCCATTTAAATAGATAGATTCTAATAATCCTATGATTATTAATGCTTTTGTTTTTCATTTTTAGCAACAAACTAAACATAACTATTTACACGTGATAATCAGTGTTGGCAGCCTAGAAATGACACTGGTTTAATCCAAAGCACTATCATAGCTGTTGCTTCATTACATAAAAAAAGGCAAATTATGTTAGCAGGTCCTCAACCCAAGCACAAGCTCTACACTTCACCACAACGGTAATCTCCAAAAAACACTAACATAACAAAAACATTTACATAATATAACATTAAACAGTAACAAGTCTCTCTACACTCTCATCTTTCTAAAAACAAATGCATAAAATAACACTTTTTCAACATTTACTCTCCCAATTCAGCCCAGTGCAAAGCATGATGGGAAGTGAAAGTCCTGTTTGATCGGGTTACTTGACTGAAACATGTTATTTCAAAATGAAAACATCTAGTAACCATTTCAAGTCAATTTAACATGAAGCAATCACATTTGAACCAAAAACAATGGTGTTAAATCAAAATAAATTGTTTAAATAAAGTGAACAGCACAAAAAAAATTATTATATATATTTATATATGCATACAGTGTATATATAAATATTGATATATATCCAAGTAATACATGAGTCTTCTCCTGGTAGGTTTAATTTAAGCCTCAGTTTAGTCCTGGAGTAGCTCTAGTCTTCCTCCAGGAAATCAGTTCATTAAACTCTGGACTAGACTACGTCTAGGACTATTTTAAACCATGACAGAGAAAGCATATTTCTGTTAATCTGGTTTAAAGGGCCATTTTATTCTAGGACTACGCTGTCCGGGAAACCGCCCCTATATGTTATATTATTTAGAGTGCTGTCACTCTGGGTTGCAGGAAGGCAGACACAGACGAAGAGAATAAATCCAAAATACAGGTTTAATGAACAATCCAGCAGGCAGTCAGGTGCAACACAACACGGACATTGATCGGACAAAGACTGAGTGAACGGGAGCAACTTTAGTAGCAAACATAACAAGGGTAATTAATGGGACACAGCTGACATAAATTAACTAATGATGATGGTAACCAAGGATACAGGTGAGTTGCGGGAAACTGAAAGGAACATGTGACAATAGAAAACACACTGAAAGTCCTTGAAAACTGAAACTAACAGACTGACAAGTGCAAGCTGATCAGGAAGGAGAGAATGTTGGCGTGGCTCATCTGATGTTTTCTGTTCATGGGCCAGACATTAACTGCTTTATAGCAGGCAAAAGTGTGCACAATCAGAGGCCAGACAGATTCATCTAAGATCATTTGAATATCCAATACACCTGAAAGACTTGTAATGTAATTTATTTTTAATTTGTCTTAAAAAAAAAGAAAAAAAAATTGAGAGTAGAGAGGCTGTGGCGTGATCTCTGGATGGCAGTCACCAGTGTGTTTTACCAAATCTTGCACACACTAGAGCAGTAATTCTTAAAGTGTGGTCCGCGAAAAGATGACCTAAACTAGGCAAGTGTTTATAAAATCGTCACCACCTCAGTTTTAAACTAATGGCTCTTTGGAATGGCATTAAGTGGGACCTAGGCTGTTACAGTATGTTTAATTGCAGTTTTTTTTTCCACATGTGCAGTTTGTTGTTCATATTAAGCTGCAACTCATTTCACATTTACTTTTTCAAATTAAATAAAAATTAATATAATAATTTCTGATCATATCATTGCATTTGTGTTTGAATAATTAGTTTTTGACTTGAAACAGTTGCATATTAAACTTAAATTTAGCTTATCCTTCCTATTTTGTTGGTTTTTAGGGGCGTGTTAGAGTGGGATTCTGTTAGGTGGTCCCCAGAAAAAAATTGGAAGATAAAGTGGTCCTTGGGCTGAAAAAGTTTGAGAAACACTGCACTAGAGGAACAGGACATGCTAGATTTGAGCAGCATTCCTCACCTATTTTGCTGCCATTATGTATTTTTGCCTTGACTGCAAGCAAACCTCAACGTGTTCCATGAGGGATGGGACAACCACCTATTGAGAACAGAGCAAAACCTCTCACCAAACCAACTGTGGGAGGTTGGTCAGATGGAACATCCCATTGCCAACCCAGAGGTACTGAAGCAGTTATACAAAGAAAATATAAATTTAATCCAAATGTTACTGACCATGATTATTTTCAAGATGATTGTAATAATTAAATTAACCATTATTAATATCATCTTTAGTAATAAAACAGTGAATCTTTCCCTGTTGTTTAATTTCAGGAGATGACCATTCCTTACATCGACTGGGAGGACGGTGGGTATATTGTGGATCCTCACACCGTGGTGAATGTTCCACAGTTTGACAGTCCTCTAGTTGAGCAGCTGAAAAAACATATTAATCTTCTACAACCATCTGAGTCCAATGGCATGGACATTTTTTTGAGTACAGTTCAATTAATATGTACAAAATTTGTCTGCTGAAAATTAGATATCTGCATGAACTTTTGCTACTTTTTTTTTTTTTTAACCAGTTGATGTAATTTAATCAAAATAAATAACTGAGTTATTGGATTGGATAAGATTTTTATTCACCATATCACAGTGAACTTCAGGTCCTCATATCAAACATTTACTGCACAAGGCCAGCCAAGGGTCATGCAATGCCCAAGTAGAATTCAGTTGAACTACAAAATGTAAAACCAAAACGGCCCAAATTAGACATTTTGGTGTGAATAAGTGCAATAACAATCATGACACTGACATATTTATTAGATGAGTAACAGTAACGAGTAAAATTCTCAATTTAAAAGATTTAAAAAAATTCATGAACACCTACACAAGGCCAAAACCACTCTTCAACCTTAATTTTTGAAGCAACGAGAATACTTTTTGTGTGCAAAAACAAAACAAAAATAACAAATTTTATTCAACAATTTTCCCCTTCACTGTCAGTCTGTTACACAGTTGTCGCAGTGAAAGCAGTGCAGAGCTTCCAGGTTCTATGTCAGAATGCCGGTTCAGTATTGGCCGACCCTGTTCACGTGAGCAGCACGACGAATGTGTGTGATGCTGACACAGGAGTATTCTTTTTGTTTCAAAAATAAAGGTTGAATCACTGCAGTCACTTTGACTATTTTAACTATGTCTTTAATACCTACAGTATCTGGATCTTGAATGTGGTAGTTTCGTTGCTTTCTATGGGAGATGAAAAACTTCTTGAATTTCATCAAAAATATCTTAATTTGTGTTCTGAAAACGAACAAATGTCTTATGGGTTTGGAATGACATGAGGGTGAGTAGTTAATGACAGAAATTTCATTTTTGGGTAAACTAACCTTCTAAAACAATTTATCAAATTAAAGCTGCAGTCTGTAACTTTTTGGAGTTCAAAATTTACAAAAAATTATATAATGAGCAAGTACGTCATGAATCCAAAGCGTGCTTTTGTCTTATCCTGAATCATTACGGTCAGAGTTGGGCAAGTTACTTGCAAAATGTAATACATTATATATTACTAGTTACTGTCATTTGAAAGTAATTAGTTACATTACAATATTACCATCTCTGAATTGTAATGCGATACACTACTTTTGTGTTACCAAAATAACCACAAAAGTATTACGGTAAAAAAAGCTAAAATTTAGTGTATTGTTGGTGTTGGTGCCTAAATACTTGACAAATGCGTTCACAACCAGCATCTTTTACATTCAACTTTTGACCCTCAACAATAGAATAATAAATAACTAGATGAGTAAAGTTCATAGACAAACTTTAAGTTGGCTTGAAAAAGCCTAGCCAAAACGTTTGGAGTAGTTTTACAAGCTTGAAGCTTTTCAGTTTGAAATAGTTTAAGTTTTAGTTTAGTAGTTTAAAAGTATCGCCCCTTAATCCCTGCAGGTGATGTGCTAACTACACTATTATGATGTGAAAGCATTTTTATATTATGATGTAAAATTGTTTTGGTATTATTTTGAATATGCTTTTAAAAAACAATGAAAAATTTGACTTAAAGTTTGCCCTTTTACTGCCATATAAAATGGTTTACTGTCAAATATACACTTTTCAAGCAACCTATTTATCATACATTATTTTAAGTAGACATATCAGATGAGATCATATCAAAATGTAGATTTTTTTTACCTCAGGGCTAGCATTTATATTCTATTAATGTATCTATTCTAACACACAGTAGACAGGATCATGATAGCTGTAGTATGTCTGCAGAACACTAGCTCTGACCTGTGAGTGTGAGCTGCTGATGAAAACAAGATCCAAAAGAGTGTTGTTTTCTGTTGTCCAAGAGTGGATCAGTTGTGTGTATCCTTTCTCTTTAAACAAATTCAGAAGGGGTTTGTTTCCATGAGAAATCTGATCTGTGCATTTGTCTCCACATTTCGAACGATCTGCAGCAGAGCTAGAAAGAACTGCTGTAGGTGAGTCGTCTCTGCTGCATCTCTATATTAAAAGTAAAAAAATTAGAGTTTCATGTTGAATGTTAGACGATGTATGAAGGGGATTGCACACATTTAACACATTGATTTCTAGAGTGCATTTTCTGTTCATATTTTTGTGTATTTGACGGTTTTATTTCCGTTTTCATGAAACCGATCCTTCCATGTGCGCCATTTTCCATGTGCTCTCTAACAAGTGAAATGTGTTTAGAGTAGATGGAGCTGAATCTACATCACTCACTACTCTCTCTTTTCCACTGCTCTGTGCAGGTAATTGTTTTTGTCAAATAGCATTTAAGAATTTACTGTGTTTTGCAGAGCATGTTGTTTATGTTATTTTATTCTATGTTTAATATAAAGTGGATGATTATTATCTTATATTTAATGTATTATAATTTCTCTGTCTATTCATATTCTTAATTGTTATTGAAGAAGTACTATACGATCACAAAGCATCATCCACATTCTGAGTTTGCGTGCTTTTGAAGGGTGGGACAAACCGGGCCAGAGAGAAACCAAAAGGTCACATTGGTGCCGTGACCCGGATGGGAGTGAGGTTTAGGGGGGTGAGTGTAACGGAGGCCAGCTAGTAGTTGCCGTGCAAGTAAACCTCACTCCTCTGATCTCAAGAGATGCTCTAGTGATTGACGCTAGAAGTTGTTCCAAAAATTATCTTCCAAATCGTCACAGAGGTCAGATTTCTTTTTCTAGCGTGGTCCTGAGTGACGTCAACGAAGGCGGAATTTCCTTATACGGGCACTTCTCCCGGAAGGGGGCGTGCGCACGTCGACCAGAGCGAGAGAGCAATAGCACGCCCATCAACGCGCGTTCGGGTTTACAGAAGTCGTCGGCAGCGCTGCACAGGTCACAAGACTGCACGAAATCAACAATGTCACCAAAGAAATGTGTTTGTGGTTGTGAGGGAAAGATTACCTTGCTTCCCAAAAAACCTAGCGTTAAAGGATTAGTCCACTTTTAAATAAACTTTTCCTGATAATTTACTCACCCCCATGTCATCCAAGATGTTCATGTCTTTCTTTATTCAGTCGAAAAGAAATTAAAGTTTTTGATTAAAACATTCCAGGATTTTTCTCCTTATAGTGGACTTNTCTTGAACTAGCTCTCTTCTTCTTCTCTATTTGAATTCCAGCAGTGTAGACACTGCTAATTGTATTACTGCCCTCCACAGGTCAAAGTTTGAACTAATTGTTATATACTATTGAACTAGCATATTGCATATAAAAATTTGTTCAAACTTTGACCCGTGGAGGGCAGTAATACACTTAGCAGTGTCTACACTGCTGGAATTCAAATAGAGAAGAAGAAGAGAGCTAGTTCAAGATGAGCATTTCTGGTTAAAATGTATAATATATATTTTTAGAAAATGAGTGATTTTTTTCTCTAGATAAGACCCTTATTTCTCGTCTGGGATCGTGTTGAACAATTTGAAGCTGCAGTGAAACTAATTTTGACCTTCAACTGTTTGGTGCCCATTGAAGTCTACTATAAGGAGAAAAATCCTGCATGTTTTCATCAAAAACTTTAATTTCTTTCCGACTGAAGAAAGAAAGACATGGACATCTTGGATGACATGGGGGTGAGTAAATTAACCCAGTCAATCACATCACAAGTTAATTCTCCACACCCAACACACTATTGCCTACTCCACTGCAGTCACAAGAACGTGTGTCAATTTGAACCTGGTGTTACATTGGTGGGCGGAGCTACTGTAAATTTGCACTTGGTAATACCCAGGAGAAAAAAGTATACTTGAGTGCATTAATAAATAGTACATTTGTAGTACATTCTTTATTTTGGTGCTAAATAAAAGTGTCAAAGTTATACTATAAATACACTAATTCAATGTATATTTGTACTTCAGTGGTACTTCACTGCACTTGGAAAAGTATATAGATTTTTAGTGCAATGAAATAAAGTATACTACCACAAAAATATACATTATACATGTGTACAAATGTACATCGAAAGGTGTACGAAAGATTGGTTCAAGTGTACTACAAGTGGTAACTAAATACTTTTTTTTTTTAATACAGAGATAGTATGTTAAAAGCACATTTTAGTTCAAATTCATGGTGTCTCAAAATAGCACAGTTGAGTACACTTAGATTTTCTTAAGATTATCTTAAGAAGTACTGAAGTATAGCTTTTAGTATATTAATTACAAAATAAGTGCACGGAAATAGAGCACTTTAAGTACATTATGGAAGTGTACTAAGTGTACTAAAATAAAGTGTATTTTACGGCACTTTTTTTTCACCTAAGTAGACACTCCAACACTTTCCGTTTGCATTAAGATTGTTTTTTTTACCACTCTGGCAGATATTGATAATTTTACTTAAGTAAAATGCACTTAATTTAGATCCCCCAGGAAACAAGACTAAATATCTTATATCATTTTCTTATATAGAAAATCCATCTTGATTTAAGAATTTTTAGATATTTGTACTTGAAATAGGATGAAAAAATACTCTCATTTTTGCAGTGTGAATGAATGAGTGAACTATTTAAACATCACTTGCACTTTAAAAAGGGGGGAGGAGATCAAAGGAAACTCTGGGTTTACCAAAGAAAACCTGCTCCCGACCAGGTTAGGTTCACAGAGTAAGTTCCCTTTCAAGGGAACTCAACGCTGCGTAATCGCTGTGGGAACGCCCCTGCGTGATGTCGTCATGAAGCACGTATGAAATCTGTCCAATCAGGAGACGGAACGTCATAGGCGGGTGACGTTACCGACCAGGAACTATAAAACCCGCCCGAAAACACTGTCATTCAGCTTCTGTGTCTTCAGCAAGCACTTCGTGTGATTTTGTCTGTCTATTTATTGTTGTCTATTGATTGTGAAATGGCGAGTGAACAACTCTACAGGAAGTGTGTGCACCCTTGTCCGCGTTTTATTCCGGACGGGGACACACATGAAATGTGTGTTGTTTGTTTGGGAGCGCAGCATGCCCAGGCAGCTCTCGAGGGGGCTGCTTGTGTGCATTGTGACCAGCTGCCGCTGCGTACGCTGCGCTCCCGCCGAGCCCTCTTCGAGGAGGGTGGCTCGGCTAGCGTTCCTCGAGGCTCGGGTCCCGCTTCTGCTGAGGCAGGGCGGCGCCTTATGTCTTGGGGTTCGCAGATGGATGTAACAGAGGGGTTGGAGACGGGCCCAGCCTTATCTCTGCCCTCACCTGTTGCATCCGCAAGTGTATCTATCCGGAGGCAGGAAGCACGCGTTGCGGTTTCTTCCGCTCCGGTAGATACGGTCACGTTAATGGCGTCTAGTTCTGAGGAGCTAGATGTTGTTAGCGTGGCCACGGGGGAGTCTGAAGATCCGCCACTTCAGTCTCCCGCCAGCGAGGAGCTTATGGAGGTGCTTTCTCGTGCTATCGCTAAGTTAAACATCGACTGGCCAGCCGAAAAGCAAGAGCAGACCGTGAGAAGTAAGCTGGATGAACGCTTTCTGCCATCTTGGTCTGCTCAGCCTCCACGTCGGGCATTACCCTTCTTTCCAGATCTCCACACTGAGGTACACACTACACACCTCAGACCACCATATATAGCAATGTGGCAGGAATGAGGAAACACGGGTATGGGGCGATGCCAAGAGCGGATGAGACGCTTGCGAGCCATCTCTCCCCGCAGGCGGCATCGTCCCTTAAAGCCCCGACGTTGCCCACTAAGCCGCTCAAGACCACTTCAGCGCTAGTGGGCAAAGCGTACTCGGCAGCAGGTCAGGCTGCGGCATTCTTGCATACAATGTCCATGTTGCAAGCATATCAGGCTGATCTACTGAAGGATTTGGGGGAAAGTGATGAGGTTGGGGCTGATCTGATTCAGGAGTTACGCCTTACTGCCGATCTCGCCCTCCGTGCCACTAAGGAGACAGCTAAGTCTGTCGGTCGTTCGATGTCTTCCTTGGTGGCTACGGAGCGGCACTTGTGGCTTAATCTCACCGAGATTAAGGACAAGGATAAGGCGTTTCTCCTAGATGCCCCACTAAATCCTTCCAACCTGTTTGGTGATGCTATTTCATCCGTCACCGATAGGTTCCAAGAGGTGAAGAAACAGTCTGCAGCCCTTCAGCAGTTTCTCCCTCGACGGGCCCAAATTCCCCCTGCTGCCGGGCGAGGGCAGCAGGGACCGAGTACAAGCTCCTCGCAATACAGACAACACCAAAGGCAGAGTGTTGCTACCCAGGGTCCCCCTCCGAGGAGTTGGGAGCCGGGTCAGCACGCTCAGCCGAAGTCCTCGAAGGGCAAGACGGATCTGAGGGCTGTCATTGCCGCTAAGAGGGCTTCGAAGAAATCCTGACGCCAGAAGAACCGTCAGGATTTTGAGGGCGATCCCCACCGAGGTCATACAGCATTCACCTCATTATACGGTGCCTGTGTGTCTTCGGTGCCCTCAGGGGGGCGCTCTGCCAACCCCGCCGCTATGCCGGGGCACAGTGCTTCTCCGCGTGTCACCCGAGGGTGGCGCGCTGTCTCTAAACATGAGTCATCCAGATCAGTTGTTCCCTGCCGGTCCGCCGTTACAGGGCACTGTGCTGGGTGCTCATGTTCCACCAGAGGCCAGCCTCGAGAGAATCTGTCAAGAGTATCTCAATGGGTCCTGCGAACTATAGAAAAGGGGTATGCAATTCAGTTTCGAACACGCCCACCCCGATTCAGCGGGATTCTGACCACGGTGGTAGATCCCGAGCAGGCTCTGGTGTTGGCACAGAAAGTTCAGACACTCTTGCAAAAAGGAGCAATAGAAAGGGTTCCTCCTCCCAGCAAGGAGTCGAGTTTTTACAGCCGTTATTTCATTGTGCCAAAGAAAGACGGGGGATTACGGCCGATTTTAGATCTACGACAACTGAATCGCACAGTAGCAAAGCTCAAGTTCAAAATGCTTACTATAAAGCATGTCGTGTTACAAATCAGATCCGAGGACTGGTTTGTGACGATAGATCTGAAGGACG
>RJVU01066360.1:181398-191643 GCA_003731715.1 Anabarilius grahami | reverse complement strand
ATTAAAGTTTGGATGCGTGTCTCTAATTCTGAGATTCTCTCTGTCAGCCTGACTATTTCCCTACATTTATGACATGTAAATCCCTCGTTGCTGACAGAGAGAGCTATACTGAACATGTGACAAACTGAACACGAGATAACACTGGGAAAAGATGACATGACTCACCGTGTTTGTAGCTGATCCGATCCGAGTTACCACAGCTGTTTGATGAACGCGTTGAAAAAGGAGCGCGCGAGACTGATGACAAGGTAACAAGCTAGCGAGATGCAAACGCGTTGTAACAGCGATTTAGATTAAAAGATTACAAGCTAGCGACGTCAGATTAATGTGGTAGGCAATAATAATAATATAAGCAACAATGAATAAAAGTAAGAGATTCAATAAAAGTAAGAGAAAACAGTAAGAGAAAACAAAGCTACACGGAGACGCAAAACACTAGCAGCGAGGCAGAGGCAGACAGGAGCAATCGAGCAGACAGGAGCAATCGAGCAGTAGGAATGTATTAGTAGGATTTAGCACAAAATAAATGCATTTCAAATATTTTTTTTTTTTCACTAGGGTAATATGTTGTTAGAAATAACACATTATTTGTTTGTTTTTTTTCCAGAAAGTACCAGTGGGTGGATGAACACAATTGGCACATTCTTTAAAAGGCTTTTCTGGAGGAATCCAGCTGTTCCAGAGCCAGTGTGTGTTGCAGATGCAAGCACTCCTGAGCCAACATCTGAATTAGATCTGGCTGATACCGAGCAATCAAGTGTCCCATTTCCAAGTGTTCTTGAGCCGGAACCTGAACCAGAGCAGTCAACTGTCCCAGGTCCAAGCAGCTTCAGGAATTCACCATCAACATCTGACTCACTTACTGAACCACAAGTTTACGTTCTTTCAACGATGCTCGTTTCAAAACGAGTAACTTACCGAAGGTTCGAGAAACTTTACTTAACTCATTTCTGACTGCTTGTGTTGAACTGAAACACAGCTACGTCCCGCTGTCAAGTTTACATGTGCCTACCTGAATGCTGTTTTCATCAAAGCATCCTAAGCTACAGTTCTGCTCATATTTACACCCCTTGCAAACATGAATAAGCTATTTCACATAACAGATGTTTACATACACTCCACAAGACAAGTTACCTGGATGATCCACGACTGTTTTCATGTTTTGTGATAGTTTGTGAGTCCCTTGTTTTCCCTGAACAGTTAAACTGCTCATTGTTCTTCAGAAAAATCCTCCAGGTCCTGCACATTCTCAGGTTTTCCAGCATCTTCGGCATATTTGACACCTTTCCAACAATGACTGTACGAGTTTGAGGTCCATCTTTTCTCACTGAGGACAACTGAGTGACTCAAACATAATTATTTTTAACTTCACTTTAAAAAAAAACTATTTCTTTTATATTTTATTGTTAAACCATGAAACTTTATGTAAAAAAAAAATTGTCCCTCATTTTCATGTCATTATACCGAAACAGTGTATGTTTTAGTCATTGGCTGAGACTGATTTTAACCACACCCCTTCATTTATGATCAGGAAATATAGAGTACCTCAGGGATGACGTGTTTTTGTATGCAAAACCCGGAAGCGAGTTAGCATTTTAGGACTTCCGTTTCCATCGCTCTAGAGTCTATGGGTTTTTTGAACGGGTTTTTGCTAAATTGCCTGAAATAAGGTCTATGGTTAACAAAGCCTCTAAATATTTTCACGTTTTGATCTATGACAAACACACCAGTTATAACCCGCTTGTGATTTTTTTTAAACCTTTATTGTGTCTTAAAAACAGCAGTTGCTAACTGTTACGTACGCTGTGCTACGTAATTGTTTTTTTTTAGTTGCTGCACATGTGTGCGTGTCTGTGTACTCTGTTTCAGGTGCGATTTTCTGATTGGACGATCAGTCCGTCAATCTGCTGGCGTAAGGGTCTGACGTCCGTCATCGTGCCACCAATCGCTGGTTACGGAGCGGCTGATGAGCAGCTTAATTTCAATGGCGGCAGCTCAAAGAACGGACTTTTGGGCTGGGGAGAGGAGGCACGCTCGAGGAGGACTGTTCTCTCGTTCGAGAGACCAGTCTGAGAGACTGATCAGTGTCTGGGCGTTTACTGCTTTTGTTATTCCTGCAGTCGGATCAGTTCCTCTTATTGTGTTGGGCATGCTTATGTTTTGTTTGTGCTCGTGTGTCTGATACACGCTTGATTTTTGAAATGCTGATTGTTTATGGACGCTACACTCGTGAAACCTTCATCTCATATGCTGGACCTGTACTGACTCGTGAAACCTTCATCTCATATCCCGGTCTAACGCTATGTAGCCTGGCTGGAGAGGTTGGGAGTCAGGTAAGCAGGTCGCGACCTACATTTACACACGCAGGGGAAACCAATGTATTAGACACACTAGTCGTACAGAGTGGGCTATTTTTGTATGTTTTTGTTTTGTTAGGCAGTATGGTTTAGTTATGCGTTCAGAACGCTGAAGATGTTTCTTTCTACATTTTCTTTTGTTAGTTAGGTTAGTTTTCTAACTTTAGTTATTTCTTTTTGTTATATTGAGTTCTTTGATTTAAGCTCCACTTTTTCGCTCCTTCCTCTCCTCCAGGTCTTTTGTTGTTTATTCTTGTTACGTTGTATATATTGTAAATCTACTTTATTACTTTACTATTATATTATTTCACTTATTTAATGCAATTAAAACTTTTCAATATTGCTGGTTTGTCTGTCCTTTCCTCTTTTGCCATCCCGTTACTGTCATTACACACACATGCTATTATAATGTTATGTCTAACAATATTCCTAGATAAATAACATCTAACTAACGAGGGACGTAACACTAACAAATTGCTAAAAGGCACTACTTCCTTTGGCGGGGACTTTAGACATCATCATGACAAACAAGACATTTGTACAGCGTTTCTCATGAAAAAATGTGCAGAACATAATCAGCAAGCATGTTTTTAAATGAAGTTGTTTTTTAAATAAAGTTTGAGGAAGCTTGGTGGTGATGGCGTTGATCCGCGACCATGGTGTGCTGTAGTCCGTTTATAGCCTACTGTAAGCTTTTTATATCTGACCACTTTATTTAGGCTTCAGAATGTAAAAATGTCGTGTTAACTTGTAAAGATTATCTTGATAGACAAAACGTGTGGGGATTAAGAAAAAAGGAGTGGGTATATTTTTTATCACTATAGGGTGGTTGTGTACACACACTGCCAACACACATTTATGTCCAAACACCATGCAAAAGTGAATTTTGCAAAATAGGACAAATTTTCACCCTGTACAGTAGCACAGGGTAATGGGAGAAATAGATAATATAAGCCAATATATGCATGCTTCTCCTTTTTCCTTTTTCAAAGAGCCATGAGACTGCATGTTTTAATATCTACGTGTGCCTGGGCTACCATGCTGACTGACTTAGCTCTAGAAATGTGCACTGTGTTCTTATTACTAATAGATATGAGAGCTTTAGCGCAAGTTCTACCAGGAAGACTCTAATGCCACCATCATTCATTCATACTAATAGGTCTGGCCAATCACTGCTGGAGTATATAAGCACTGAACTCTCTGTTTCACGTTCGCAGTTGATGACCCTGACATTCCCCTCCATTCTCCCCACCACCACCAGGTTGGCCCTGTCCATCCATCTTTAACACAGACTGTTAAAACATGATTCTAATTTAAACTGTTATTATTGCTTATTTAGAAATTAATAAGCAAACCACACAATATGCGCAGAGATATGGAGTAAAAGAGTGTTCACTTTTCTTAGATGTTGATATCTTTATGAAAGTGCGCAGAGACTGCTAACAGCAAACACTACCGTATTTGAATGTTGAGCTGCAGTTCATTGGCTGCTAATGCAACAGCAACCAATCAGCTCTCACTATGCAGATAACAACATGATTGTTAACTACATAAGGGACCTAGCAGCCTGCACCATGACAGAACTAGATATGTGTATTTCATAGATGAACACATGCCTTGTGGGTTTGGAATGACATGAAAGTCAGTAATTAATGACAGAATTTGAACTATAACCCTTAAACAAGTATACAAAAATAAAAAGTGTTCTATTTAAAAATTCTTTCAGCTAACTGCACTAAGGACACCAAAAAACATTCAACATAAATTGATCGGCTGTCTGAACTTTTGGTGTACCAGTAACAACCCAAATGCTCTTAACAACCTAACATTTTCCAACACCCACCACTAAAATGAACATATGCATTTGAACCTCATTTAAATGATGAACACAATCTGCATTGCTGAAACAAACATTTCCAGTGACATTTTGCAGCGAGTTGAAGTTCCTTTTTACATACTTACAGTTTAACTTTCCACAGAATAGTTCCCCTCTGAATAAATATTTGCCACACAAACACAGATGAGGAACACAACACAGTCCACTCCAGAAGAGAAACTAGTACTAGTTTGTTGGCATCTTGACAACAACAAAACAGTCTAAAATTTTAAACAAAAATATAGAATTTTTTTTCATTCTAAACGACCATAATCATTTCAACTGCACTAAGAATGTCTGGGCTTGTGAATTATGGTATGGATAAAGGTTCGATGATGGAATCAGAAGACAGAATAGAGAAGACAGTTGATATCTACATCAGTGCTGAGGCTGTAAGAGACAAGAAACATAAAGACATGGAGGACTTTAACACATCGAAAACCCAAACCCCTCAACACACAGGTAACTGAGATTAACTGCTAATACATTTACTCATTATCGTTGATGTATACTATTTTATATAAAAAAAGAAAATAGTGTAGCATAATGTACAGTATGTCATTTTCAGAAAGTGATTCTGTGAGGATCAGAAGCTCCAGAGCAGCTCTAGTGTGTTTGGTGCTGCTGTGTGTTCTTCTGCTGACTGCAGTCATAGTGCTGGGTGTCTACATCCATACAAATAGCACAAACTACACAGAAGAGAGAGACCAGCTACTAACTACAATTACCAGCCTGAGAAAGGAAAGAGGCCAGCTAATAACCAACAATACCAACCTCACAGATGAGAGAGACCAGTTAATAACCAAGACTGCCAACCTCACAGAAGAGAGAGACCAGTTAATAATCCAGAATGGTAATCTGACTAAAGAGAGAGACCAGTTGAAATCAGACAAAAACAAACAGATATGTTTTGACAAAGTAGGTAAGTTTCTTCAGTCTCCCTGGTAATGAAGGCATATCAGACTCCATTATTAAAGTGAAGAGTACTGGATCTGTTGTGTTGGGTCGTCTGGCTTATTTAAAGCTGTAACTGTGTTGTGCTCGTACTGAACTTGGAGCTTCTGTGTTACTGCCATATTTATAGAGATTCATACTATTTTAGGGATGTCAATCGTGTATAAATGTTAATAGATCATTTAGATAATGAAGATAAATTAAGACATTACATTATTTTGGCAGACAAGATGTTGCAACGTGGCTTTAGAAGTACATTTTTTTGTGGTTATATCATTGATCATAAGCATTTTATAAAACATTCAAGCTTGAATTGCTTTAATGGCTGGAAAAATTATTTATCACAGAATTTAACATGAACCAGGAAGGGTGATTAAATGTTAACTTTCTATATAGCAATCACACTACATGTTAAAATAAGTCTAATAATATTTACAATAACCTATCCAGTAACATAAAAAAATTGCTATCAGAAATGAGACAAGATTGACTAATAAAAATATAAACATTTTATTACAATAATATACTGTATATACAAATAGTATATTAAAAAAAAGGTTTAAGCTTGGTGTGGATCAAAAACGAGTCAATGGTCAATCTGGTTGTTTTGATAGATGGATGGACAAACTATCAATACAGTGTTTACTTCATTTCCTCTGAGAAGAAGAGATGGACTGAGAGCAGAAGATACTGTACAGACAGAGGAGCAGATCTGATCATCATAAACAACAGAGCGGAACAAGTGAGTGAAAGCTCAGAGATTTCTCTGCGTGTGTGTGTGTGTGTGTGTGTGTGTGTGTGTTCTTGTTTATATTACATCGTGGTGACCAAATGTCCCCACGATGTAATAAAAACCTGAGATCACCTACATGGGAAATGGATTAATAAACATACTAAATTATGTTTTTTTGAAAATGTAAAAATGCAGAATGTTTCCTGTGATGGTTAGGTTTAGGGATAGGGGTAGTGTAGGGGGATAGAATATACAGTTTGTACAGTATAAAAACCAGTACGCCTATGGAGAGTCCCCACTAAGATAGCAAAACAAACCTGTGTGTGTGTGTGTGTGTGTGTGTGTGTGTGTGTGTGGTGTTTAGCTGTTAAATGAAAGACAGTGTGCTGAAATGTTTCTATTCTATGGCGACCGGAAGGGGACATGTTCGGTTCACTTAGTTTTGTCGCGGCCACGAGATATTAATTTGTGGGAACATCATATTAACTTTTGGAAACGTTATAACATTTTTATCCATCCAATCCCATAACCTTTTAAATCCATTAAACCACTGATTGTGTCTTTATTATTATGATGCCTACTAAACCTAAATAAAATGATGTATTTACCCTAGTGAATGGATTTAAAAGACTGTTGGGTGGGATAGATAAGGCATATTCTTTCAACATTTATTGATAAACTTCATTTGAATGCTGTCTATAGGCACCATCGCGCACAATCCAATATAAATAGGCAATATGTTAATATAATCATTTCTTAATTCTGTGCTTTTTCTTAATTCAAAATAAATATTATTATAGGCCTATTTATTTATGAATAATTCCAGGTTGCTATGGTCACACAGGTTGTTTATGCATTTATCTCGTGGCCATGAGAAATAGATGTTTTTCCCTCAATGTCATTACCCTGACAAAATGATCTTGTGGCCACGAGATAATATGACGTTCCCACAAATTAATATGTCGTGGCCACGACTGTGAACTGAACATGTCTCCTCCTGGTAACTGTACTATTCTGATATAATTGTGTTACTGTTTCACTTCTAGAATTTTGTCAAAAACATTACTAGTTCTGCTGATTTAGTCTGGATTGGTCTGACTGACAGGGATGTTGAGGGCACATGGAAATGGGTTGATGGCACCAGCGTGACCTCTGGGTGAGAAATCACTGACCTGATTAATATCTAATGATTCTTAGTCAGTATCATATCACACAGAAAGCAGTTCTGATATTCTAATGCTGATCTGTAGTTTCAGCTTCTGGGGGTCTGGAGAGCCTAATCATAACGGTGAGGAAGACTGTGCTCTGAATTATTCACCAGGATGGGCTGATTTTTCCTGTAATAATAATTATAAATGGATCTGTGAGAAGACTATATTTAAATGACTTGTTACAACATGTATTCACATATAGTGCATCATGAACACCTTAAACATCTTTAAAAGTCTTGTTTAGTAATTTTACCTGTTTTTGTTTGCATGACAATAGAATTATGCTAATCTGTAAAAACACTAATATTAAAGCTTTCATATGTATAAACTATTTCAATTGTCTTTGTTTTGAAGGCTCAATCACACCTGATTTCTTAAATCAAAACATGCAGGTGAAACTCTTAACCTAAATTATCACGATTTTATAGTTGTATTATTTAGGACATCAATAAAGTTTAATTTGAACTCTGACTCTTTGAAAGTTTTTGCAGCATTTTGTAGCAATTATGTCAATAAATCTGCTTGATGATGATTTACTTTTTCTTTATTTTTTTTTATTACGTGGCATATTTCCAGAACCATGTGAAAAGGAATTAATTTAAAAGTTAAAAAGGGCAAAACACATAAACAGCTTCATATGTTTTTCTTAGAATATGGACAGCTGTCTGATTGTGGATGTCAGGATATGAAATATAGATGGATTCTCAATATTTAGTATTCATTTCAACAGCATTTTCAAAGTTCATCTGAAGAGTAATTAAGTGCTTTAGGTATGAGTACGGGATGTTACATTGACAAAAGATAAGGAGAGTCATTATTTATCACAAAATAAAACAATTACATATCAAAAGTATATATTTTTTTAATTTCAAATGTTTTAAGAAATTTTCAAAATGATCTTGTGGCCACTCTGAAATAAGTTTTTGTTGATTGTCAGCTAACTATGCCAGGGTTACCAAAAGACAATTTGGTAACACAAAACAAGCCTCCAAAGATTTCACCTGCCAAATTACTGGCAATTATAAATCAACCCCCTAAAATTCATTGAATATTCACACTGATGGAAGTGGATGTAAATACAGCCTCTGCTAAAATGATCAACTGATCAGATGTCTGGACATTCCCAAATTTCTATGTATCCCAATTATTGTTACTATGTAATTGATTATTTCCAGGAGCTCATTGCTTCTACCTTCAGTTAAACTGCTAACAGTGATTGTAAATTAATTGCCTAAATTATTACATTATTAGCCAACTGCATTCTTTAAATTGTAATGTTGACATGCATTCTCTGTAAAGCTGCTTTGAAACGATATGCATCGTGAAAAGCGCTATACAAATAAATGTGAATTGAATTCTGATGTACCAGCAATGACCTGAAGCTCACTGAACATTGAACAAACTGAGGATGATTTTCAACAACACCTACTTTCTAAATGAGGGCCTTACACATAAACATGCAAACTGTGTTCATGATTTTGCTTTAACATGTTTATTAGTGGCCATTAGTAGCAGTTGTTCTCAATACCTGAAGGAAGTGAAGGAGTGATAGTATGATAATATATGCATTTGAACCTCATTTAACACAAACAGCATGAAGTTGAATTTCCTTTCTGCATAAATACTGACCACACAAACACAGATGAGGAACACAACACAATCCATCCAGGAGAGAACCTAATATTAGTTTATCAACATCTTGACGACACCGAAACTATAGAAAAATACAGTACAAAATGCACAGAGAAAATGGAAAAAGGGCTGATGATGTCTACCAAAATATTGACGTTATAACTGGTACTTCACAAATTCACCCTTATGTAGCAGGAATATGTTGTTACACCAGATTAGAAATAATTTTTGTAATTTCTTTTTATATATATTATTTGTTTTTATTATTATTTGTTTTGGGGCATTTTATTTTGAAAACGTTGCGTGCCTTTATTAATATGCACGTCGGCTGACGTCATACGTGGGTAAGGCGTTCAAATCGCAGCGCAATCAGAAGTTCGTCCTCTTTCCTGTGAGGAGAGGAACGATTTCATGACCTCAGCTCATCAGGTGTTAAAATGTGTTATAAGTGTTCATGTCATGTTTATATGATCAAATGTGAGAAAGTATTCTGTGTGATGTTATATTTGATTATTAGTTCGAGTTATCAACCTGGTAAATGTAGTTTATTTTCTCTTTACGGGTGAATAGTGCATTGCGTGAGATGGCGGCAAAGTGTGTGTCACGTGTGTGAAGGATATGTAAGCGGCTAACATCTCAATTAAGTAATATTTATATATATTGATAAATAATAGATCGATATGTTTAACTAAAAAGATGTATGTATAATTATATTTTGTAAAATCAATATATATTTTAGTCTTAATATATTTTGTACACTTGAGATATATTTTATATATTGTATATTGCATTCATTGTGTGATCTGTGGTTACCTGGTGTACTTAACGTGTATTTTGTGGTTAACAGGCACAATTAAGAGCAGTTGCAGATAACAGTGTCTGTTTGTGTGTTTTACTACACAGGTATGTTAAATGGTATACAAGAAACACTGTAATGCTGTTGTGAGTTATTGGTATATAAGAATGACATGTTTGTGAATTTATTATTATATTATAATTATTAATATTTGTATTACTCATACTATTACTATTATTATATATTATGTGTATGTGTGTTGTAAAGTGTTTGTATGTTGCTCTTTCCTGCAATCCCATTAGAGAGGAGATTCACAATTAAGAGCAGAGTTGCAGATAACAATTCCTGTCTGTTTGTGTGTTTTACCACACAGGCACTGCGATTAAATCATGCATGGTAAAAACCAGCTTTGTGTGGAAAATTCTTTATTTAACATCAAATCAACACAACGCAGAGGAACAACCGCTACACTTACATATAATCGGATGTAGAGAAAGTATGCATGCATAAGAGAGACCCCCAGAATATTCAAGATTTAAATTTTGGTCATACAGGATGCACCTTGAATCTGTCATTGCAAAAAAGACTTTTATTACACATAGGTTTTTTTATGGATTGTAAAATTATGTTTGTCTGTGTAAATGTTTGTGAATTGCTGCATTGGAACCATGTTTAATAAGAAAAAA
>RJVU01066360.1:118494-166854 GCA_003731715.1 Anabarilius grahami | reverse complement strand
GTTTTTCAGCACGACCTGGCACCTGCTCACAGTGCCAAAACCACTGGTAAATGGTTTACTGACCATGGTATTACTGTGCTCAATTGGCCTGCCAACTCTCCTGACCTGAACCCCATAGAGAATCTGTGGGATATTGTGAAGAGAAAGTTGAGAGACGCAAGACCCAACACTCTAGGTGAGCTTAAGGCCGCTATCGAAGCATCCTGGGCCTCCATAACACCTCAGCAGTGCTACAGGCTGATTGCCTCCATGCCACGCCGCATTGAAGCAGTCATTTCTGCAAAAGGATTCCCGACCAAGTATTGAGTGCATAACTGAACATAATTATTTGAAGGTTGACTTTTTTTGTATTAAAAACACTTTTCTTTTATTGGTTGGATGAAATATGCTAATTTTTTGAGACAGGAATTTTGGGTTTTCATGAGCTGTATGCCAAAATCATCAGTATTAAAACAATAAAAGACCTGAAATATTTCAGTTGTTGTGCAATGAATCTAAAATATATGAAAGTTTAATTTTTATCATTGCATTATGGAAAATAATTAACTTTATCACAATATGCTAATTTTTTGAGAAGGACCTGTATATACACAAAGTTAATTCTGACAGACCAAATTGTGTCATTCTGACAACTGATATGGGAGCCTTTGACTAAGGATGGATCAGAAGGACACGTCTACAAACATTTTGTAAGGCACTCTATTGGAAGTCACACATTTGTCAGGGAAGTTAACTATCCCCATTCAAACAAAGGTTAAATGTTTTCCATCACATAGTTGGGCCCAGCCAATCTAATCAACACACAACCTATTGACACCTCTGGATTTCCAGCCATGATAAAGAAAATTTCTTGCACAATGTAACATGTATGAATTTAACATATTCATGATTTGTATATGTGCATAATTGTGACGAAAAGTGAGAGGGAGTATATACGAGGTGTGATCAGCAAATAGCTGTGAGTGAAATTCTGCAGACACTTCTACAGAAGTGACCCCCACCCAAACCCATAAAGTTCTTCTTACCATTCATCGTAACCACAACTATGGATTGTCCTGCGATGACACTGGACGATACTCTTAGACAACCGCATATTGTCTCTGGCATATCCAAAGGTACAAGACGCTCTTGAAAAAAAACCCCACATGGATAAGAATTAAAGAATAACTTTTATTTCCTGGCAACTATTTTAAACAAGATGTATTTGATAGCTTTATCGACCTATCAGTTTTTCAGTCAAGTCTAAGAATGTGACTTTTAAAAACTACAATTTACCACACTGGGTTAGAACCCTCTCCACAACACAAGTTGTGGGAGGCAATGGATGGAAAAAATGCATCCGTCATCGGATCCCTGTTGTGGAACACTTGACCTTGGTGCACCCTGACATCACACTGGCCACAGAGGAATGGGTGTGGTCGGCAGTCACAACAACGGATAACGGCTGGACCATTTTCACAATGTTGGCAGATCCGAGATGCCGCATGTTGTCGAGCCACCATGGTGTTGACCAGTCGGGGTCTCTCTTTCTCCCACCACCCTGATATGAGGCTCTTTCGGGTCAACCAGTCTGTTGAGGCTTGAAGTGCCGTTTCATCCTCATGTATGTCCTCAAACAGTGAGCTTTTAAGCTCTTGAAGAAAGGACTCTGTTAAAACAAGCAAAATATTTAAAAACAGTAGTTTATTATAACAAAAGAGAATAGCATTGAACAATGGCAATTTTATAATAAATAAAATATAATAAGTAAAATAAGTCAATAATATAGTCAAAATAAATAACACACCTGCAGTAACAGAAGGTAAGTCACTGGTCATTTCTGCACTGGTTTCCGGAGCCCTGATATGAGAGACACCAGTCTTTTGACTCTGGCTGTGACTGGGACCTTCTGTAGAAAAAAAGCTGGTGCTTTTTACATTCAATGATACAAACTTTACCTGATGCTAGGCACAGGTACGTAATAATAACCTCAGATATGTTCTAATTCAGACCCATGACTTTTGATCATGTTGTATACCATTCCAAGATGCAAAACTAGGTTTACATTTGAATTAAGATTAATGTAAAAATATCATACCTGCTTGTTTCCGGGATGATCTGGGTCTGCCATAAATAATGTTTCCATCACTGTCCCTCTTAATTCACCTAACATCTTGCTTGCTGTTTGATGGCTGGCTAGTGGATGGATTACTGGTGGAAGGCTGACTGGTGGATGGTTCTGCTTCCTGGTGCATGCTAATGAGCTGTTGGAGGTGAGCTTGATGTTCAGCCTGATCGACAAGGTCACTCATCTCATTCAGGAGACAGTCCATCTCAGGATCAGACATGGCACAAAATATAAACACAATATAAACACACAGGGACAAAAAAGACAAAACAAACAAACAAACAAAAACCCCACTCAGAGGGGAGGGGGGGGCAGTAAGACAGCAAGAGAGAGAGAGAGAACACAAAACAACAGCAGAGAGAGTAACAAGATAAAAGACAAATGTGGCTCTTAAAAGTGCCTTTTTTTATGTAATGAGGTGCTGATTTTTTTTTTTTTAAAGGACAGGGATTAAGGAACCTGCAGAGAAAGAGAAGAATAAATAAAAATATAGCTGCGAGCAGCGATGGCGGGCCCAAGCCCGGTGGCTTCAGGGCAACTGTGCACAGCGGGCAATAGGCATTTAAAACGGTTAAACATCAAAGGACTATGTCAAATTCACTCTACATTTACTGCATTATAAGGTGGCGCTATAGAGCCCATCCTCCCTGCCTGTTTCTAAGGTTTTGCCCATGTCTACTGGCTAACAATCCTGATGTGTGTGTGGAGTTTCAAACAATTTGAAGCATGCTAAGAGTCTCAAAAGCATCCAAAACGAACATTAAAGTTTGATGCGTTGCCAAGGCAACTGTGTTTGAGATATCACGATTCTTTTCAAAGGTCTACATCTGCCATGTTTTGACATTATTCAAATGAAGTTTGAAGCAAATCAGGTAAAAATAAGAGGGTGATCTCAAAGCATGCTAAAAGTAAACACATTTCCTGCTGCCAGTTGGTGGTGCTATAACTTTGACTCACAATAGGTACATCCGTGTGATCAGCCTTGTACAACGAACACACAGCCGATGTTGAATCAAAATCAATTAATGTATGCAGAAGTTGTAACACTTTGTTTCCCTTTTCTTGCTATAAATTCGTTGCCTCGCCACGGCCAAACCATTTGAGATATCCAACATCACTTTGCAATTAAACAACTTCAATGTATTAGCACCAAGTTAAAAACGTTTGGTGTAAATTGTATAAACCCTGTAGGAGAAGTAGTATAAATTTAATAGCTTGTTTTTTCTAAAAATTAACATTCAAACCAAAATAGCTGACTTCCTGTTGGTCGGAGCTAATGAATGTAAATTAGAAAATTGTCCGGCTTCATGAGAACAATATGTGTACCGAGTTTGGTGACTGTAGGAAAAACGAACCCCCCCACTTTTGTCAAAAGGTGGTGCTACTGAGCTCCTCAACCACGCCCATTTCTATGGCTTTGTCCATGTCTACAGGTTGACAATGTTGATGTGGGTGTCGAGTTTCATGCAATTTGAAGCATGTTAAGAGCCTCAAAAACACTCAAGAATATTATTAAAGTTTGACTTGTTGCCATGGCAACAATATTTAATATATCAGGTCTGCATCTGCTGTGTATTGACATTACACTGATGAAGTTTGAAGCAAATCAGGTAAAAATAACAGAGTGAACTCAATGCATTTTGAAAGTGACACATTTCTTGCTGCCAGTTGGTGGCGCTATAACTTTGACTCACAATAGTCACATCCATGTGATCAGACTCCTATAACGAACAGACCGCTGAAGTTTCATAAACATCAATCAATGTATGCAGACATTATAACACATTTCCTGTTTCCCTTTTCTCGCCATAAATTCGTTGCCTCGCCACGGACAAACCGTTCGAAATATCAAAAATCCGCTGGCAAATTTTCATCCTCAGTGTCTTGACTTCAGGCTGACCGAGTTTGGTGGTGATCGGAATAATCGCCTAGGAGGGTATATCAAATTCCAGAACATGCATTTTTCAAACAACCCGTAATAACCGACTTCCTGTTGGCGTGGCGTTTAACTTAGAGCATGAAAGTTGTTCGGCCCGATGAGGTCTATATGTGTACCGAGTTTCATACTAATACATGCAAGTGTGTTTAATATATGGACCAAGTTTTCGGACTTTGTTCAAGGGGGCGCTGTCGAGCCCCCCTGCCACGCCCGGGTACCAGCTTCTGCCTGGCCCTGATGGCCGCGGATTCCAATGTGTGTGCCAATTTTCAAGAGTTTTTGAGCATGTTAAGGCCCCCAAAAAGCCCCGGAAGACGGAAAAAAATAAAAAAATAAAATAATAATCCTTAGGGGATCAAGAGGGTCCTGCGCGCTAATTCGCTTGGGCCCTAAAAAAGAATAGATCACCAAACGACATATTACAATATGAATAACTACTAGGCTAAGAAGTTAAGTAAATGCTGCTCTTGTTCATTCATGCAATCACAATATCATAAAAAATGAATGATTTTAAAAAGAAGTCATTGTGTGAGCAAGGGTTTTATCATGATATTTTGAACACATCCTGGTTCTGCCTTAATTCAAATGGATAAACAAACAGGAATAACATGATCAGGGTGCTTGTATAAACGTGTATATATATATATATATATATATATATCCCCCAATAATCCCTCAATAAGCATTTACACGTCCAAAGTTTATTTCCAAAAAAAAATTAAAAATGTTGTGGATTTATGTGTAACATATATATATATATATATACACACACGTTTTTTATAAAATAGTAATTTTATTAATTTTGGACGTGTAAATGCTAATTCATTTCTCTTGCTTATTAGACTGTTGTAAGCGACTTACCGTGGTGGAATCGTGCTGGGCAATGGTTCTGCGATGGTCGCACACAGTGACGTGTTGCACAAAATTGCGCCAAAATATCAATCATAATGAAAAAGTACAGTTTCAATATTTTTTACCCTTGCTAAAAATTTTAAAGGGGTAAGCATCAATATCTAAGTGAAGAAAACACGGGTATATGTAGCCATTACATTTAAACACATCACTTCCCAGAATGCATCCATCTCTTTGCCAAAGGATATGTCCATATTAAGCAATATAAAGACTTCTGCAGTAGGCTATTTATCACAACTTCATAATCAGTATTGAGATGAAAGTTCTATAAAAGTAGGCTATTCTTCTTTGTCGCAATTAGCCCAAAATTATATTAAAAAAAGAGAAAAAAGTTGTGATACCGATTTAGACAAGGGTTTCTGCCCCACGAAAATGTATGGCGACCCCGCACCAGTGAATGACTCTAACGGTATATGCGCTGCACGCTACTGCAAAATACACAATAAAATTAATCGTCTGTAACCATACTACTTTCTAGCGCAGGCAAACCGCTGGATGGATAACCCAGTTTCGTCAAAATACAAAGATATGGGATTTGCATTCAAATATCGGACGACCCCTCTACGTTGTCAAGCAACGAATATGGGTACCCCTCAACGTCGGCTTATGGACGTGAGGGGGAAATGACCAAACGGCAGTATGTGACGAATAGGGGTGAGTTTGTGTTAACTAACTTGTTTTTTTTTCTTCTGTGTGTGTTGTCTGTCCGGTCCTATCAAAACCTTTATATCCATTTTCACTCAAACCTTTATCATGCTTATTTACTTAAACCTTTTCCATTCTGCATTTTCTCTTCACAAAATGAAAAAATAACTGGCCTTGTATTCCAAAACGCTGTTGCTCAGCTTGCTTGCACCCAAATGCAACCTATCTGCAGTCTTCCCATGCAAAACATGCCAAACACACCCTAGCAGCTGCCTAACACACCTTAAAAAATGAGCCAGAAACCCCAAGAAAGAGAACCCAACTTTGAACCCAAAAACCAGAACCCAACTTTGAACCCAAAAACCAGATCCCAACTTTGAACCCAAAAACCAGAACCCAACTTTGAACCCAAAAACCAGATCCCAACTTTGAACCCAAAAACCAGATTCCAACCTTGAACCCAAAAACCAGAATCCAACTTTAAACCCAAAAACCAGAACCCAACTTTAAACCCAAAAACCCGATCCCAACTTTAAACCCAAATACCACCTCAAAAAACGTATGTATAAATGTATGGGCTCATTCCTACTTTCATTACTTCATGACTGAAAAAGGCTAAAATGCACATACTCAGATACAAATGTATAGTATAATGCAATGTAAGTCGCTTTGGATAAAAGCGTCAGCCAAATGCATAAATGTAAATGTAAATGTAAATGTAAAAGAAAATTAGTATAAAGAGGTTAAACCAACCGTCACCTCTTCTGTCTGGGCCTCTTTCATGCAGATTGTGGACAAAGACGAGAAAAAATTAAGTGCAGTTAAGTTTGTTCTTGTTAAAGCTTGATTCAGCAAAAAAAGTATTTCACATCCTTTAAAGCATGCAGGTCATGTGCAAACAATGTTTTGACCCAAACTTCAGTAGTGTCACTTGTTAGATTGGCTGTAGTTACAAAAAAAGCAAAGGAAGCTATTTTGGAAAAATGCACAAAAGTCTGCGCAAAGGATTTAAGGGTTTGAAACACCTGCGTTCAACAGGTTGGCACAGACAATATTAGACACAGGACCAACACAAGGCAGATATAATGTGAAGGACCTACTTCCATCTGGTGTGATATGTCGTTTCACACAGAAAAAATATGAAAGACTCAGGGCAGACCTCTTGCCAACAGTTAAGAAAGCCATAGATGAGGGACTGGCATGCGGAGCATCTACAAACATGTTGACAGATGACCATAGGAAGGTCAGTCACACCTGTATCACGCTGCATTATATAGATGATGACTGGGAGTTCAATGTTAGGGTCATATGTACATGTGCGTTTCCACTCAGGGCAAAGAAAATGGCCTTAACCCTAGGGTCTGTCGCTGATTTTGGATCCTGAAGTAGTTTTGACATGCCCTGACATTTGTGCTTTTTTCAGTTGCTTATAAACATATTGATGACAAAAGTCTCATTACACTGTATTCAGCAGAAACTAACAATAATATGTGAGCAACAAGTATGTACATGTTTGTATTTTTGAGAAAATTATGTATATGCATGTTTTTGAAAAAAAAAAAGTCACTGAAATAGGGCCTCAAAACACATACTAAACATTTTTCACAAGACATTTGGGAACTGTATATTTTAGTCTAGAGTTTTTGCTTCAAAGTGATGTTAAAATCATTCTGTCTTCTTAAACACATTAACCCTCTGGGGTCTGAGGATTTTTGGGGCCCTGGAGAAGTTTTGGCATGCCCTGACATTTGTGCTTTTTTCAGTTGTTCATAAATATATAAATGACAAAAGTTTCATTACACTGTATTCAGCACAAACTAGGCTACAATAATATGTGAGGAACATGTACATGTTTGTGTTTTTGAAGGAATAACGTTTATGCGTGGTTATTGAAAAAACTAAAAACTTAAGTCACTGAAATAAGGCCAAAAAAATAATATTATATATGTGTTCACAAGACTTCTAGGTATTGGAGATTGTAGACTAGAGTTTTTGCTTTAGAATGATGTAAAACTTATCCTCCCTACTCCTTCATATAAAACAATAGAGAGATTTAAATTTTGTAAGACACTTTTTGTCAAGAAACTCAGTATGCGTGGAGGCGTGAATCATCATGAATAATGGATAATTTACACCTGAGAAGACAAAAGAATCGCATGTGTTGTAATGACCTGCATAAATAATGAACTCTTTCAGACAGGTAGGCTGTGAAAAAACCCTCTGTGATTATGTCTCAAGCTCATCATGGTGTATATCAAACATACAGAAAAAAACAGCAATACTGTAAAAATATTATTACAATTTAAAATAATGGTATTCTATTATATACTTATGATGTATTTCTGTAATGCAAAGTGTCCTCTGTTGCATTTTATATAGCCTTTTAGCTTAAACGCATGCACATTTGGAGAAATATTGATGGATTCTCATATGTTTATATAAATTTTCTATACAGAGGAGTAATATTTATTCAATATTTATTGTCATCACTGTGAACGCTGGATACTGTGTTTTCAATTCATACTTGCAGCCGGAGGGCGCTCTGCCCCTTTAGTCCACAAATGCCTCCTAAAGAAGAACAACCATGTGACTCTCCAGGAACTAACAGAGGCCAGAGATCGCTTTAACATCCAGATAAACACTTTTCAAGACAATAAATACACGAGAGATCACGCATCATGTTAGTTTTCTTTATTTTGCAAAAAGCACAACATTTTGTTTTTACTCTGAGTGTACACAAATAAAAGAAGATTAAATGGTGTATAGCTCTTAATTGTGCAACGTTGACGGAGTATTTTGAGTCTCTTTCACACTGGTAAGAAAAAAACCGTGGTGGTATCGCCGGCGTGACCGCCGACCCGAGGGAGTTAAACAATGTATTGGTTTTAAATTTCTAAGACACTTTTTGTTTAGGATGGCCGTATGCCAAGGAGGCGTGAATCTTCATGAATAATTCTGTGATTCACACCTGAGGAGATTAAGACTCTGCCCCTTATGAGCCGCATAATAAGCCATTCAGTCAGGAATGTGACTGAGTGAACTAAGAAAGAATGCAATGACAAAATAAATATATCATTATTTGTTTGTAGTTTATTTAGAATATATTTAACTATATAACTGAGAGACAAAGACACATTTTGAGTAAACAGTTATACCTGGAAATATATATGTAAACATCACATACTTGGCATTTAGTGTTATGCACTGGAGAAAAAAGAAGAAGAAAAAAAAACACTGTCCTTAGCATTATATGCATGCAGTCTAATGTGGGCCAATATCTGGTCACAATGATTCTCAAATCTTTGAGATAAAATAAAAAACCCACTGTGAGCATGCTGATAACAGGATCATATCAGCTATTGTATTATTGTTAATATAATGTCCACTCTTAACAGAAAACATGATTTTTGTGATCTCATGCATGCACGTATTATATTTTAAAATACAGTACCGGTCAAAAGATTGGACACATATTACTATTTTTAATGTTTTTGAAATAAGTCTCATGCTCATCAGTTGAAAGATGTTTTATAAGTCCATTTAGAATTGTTTTGGAACAATTTTATACAGTTTATTTCTGTCTCTGGGTTTTTCTGTGTCAATCAGAGGGCACTCAGAGAAATAGGCCTGCATTGTCTCTCGGTCTCTTTTGATCTGGAGATCAAAGACTCTTTATGTTCTTGTGACTTAAATTGTGTTGTCTTTTCAGCCATTTGTCTTTTACAAATGGCTTAGGTTCAGCACCTTTCCCTCAGCCAGGAAGCATGCATGGCCATAAAAATACTTTGCAGGGGGTTGTTAATAGACTCCGGCCCCGTCCACACGAAGCCAGATCTTTCCCTATCTAATCTTTATTTCCTCGTCTCAAGAAATATCTGCATACACACAAAACCGATGAAACGATGTAGTATACATGCCAGACCAGTACGTGGCACTGTATTTCTGCCACAGAGATACACTTAAAACAGCAAATAAGACTTGGAGCATGCTCATAAACCTAATGTTTGCATTCATATTGAGCGAGCAATCAGGCGTCTCAAGGTATACAGGATCCTCTCTCAAACTGTGCCTATTCATTTTGTCCCTTAAATCGACAAAATACTAAGAATTTGTGCAGCACTTGTAAATCTGCGAGGGGAACTTATTTCTAAAACATAGGTTTAGTCATGTGGATTGTGTAAGATATGGTGTCTAAGTGGTGGATTTAAATAAGTACAAGAGGTGTAGTAACAGTACTGCATAAACATGCTCAACAGATGCCTCTGTGTTTGTGAACACAACAATAAATACTTGAAAAATAGATTTTGCTGATTATATGTTCATATTTTTAATTAATGTTTTGCATGTAGGAATTGTACCTGTTATTGCAATTTTTATTTAATGAAATGTAATGAATACCACTGCTAACCAAATGTGTCATTAATGTATTAAAATGGCACATTCATTTATTCTTATAAATAAACTCCAAAGCACAATGACTAAGTGTGTTATATTTTTTTAAATTATTATTATTTTGTTGTTTGTCAGCTCATAACTGGCTGTCACCATGCCTTAAAATTGGAAAATTGGAACTGGTCTTAAAGCTGGAAAATTAACTTTTTTTTTCATGAGAACTGGTGAGACAGCATTACACTGTCTTTGTGTAGATCTATTTCTTGATTGTATAGTGTAAACCCTCCCCTAACTACTCATTAAACATCTGCAGGTATGTTGGGCAGAGATTTAACTTCTTGTCAGCAAAATCATCAGCCAACCTAGGTTGCATTTGCAAAAAGTAGAAATTCTGCAGCTGTTGCACTTGTGCAACTGTGTAGTTTTTGTCAAACGGAATGTCCATTTCTATGTCCTCACTTAGTGTCCAGATGACCAGCTTGCATCTCTGTAGGCCCAGACACATCATGGTCAGTTGTATCTGAGAGAAGGATTAAGAGTGAGATCTGAGAGTGCATGTTGGTGAGAAGAATCTGTATAATTAATTCATTATAAGTTTGTCTAATAATAGAGCTAATCTACTTTCTTGGAGGGAAAAAAATATTCACCTAGAGGTAGTATCCATCCTTTCCTTTGGGATGAATCAGGTACTGTCCATCACCTAATATTCTGATGTCAACATTTGGCAGTCCCAGAAATTCTGCCAGTGACATGGAACTTTTGAAGGGGCACTTGATCTCAAGGAGTTGTGCTTGAATCTAGGATCCCGATCCAAGGATGGTCAGGGCGCACGGCCAGGCCCCTCTTCTCAACAGTATCCCCTCTGCTCTCCATGAGTATGATGACATTTATCTCATTTTATTTGCCATACTATGTTGCTGTATTGCTGGTGTAGGTTGGGTACAGATGCTCATTTAGATATTTTTGGGGATCTGTGGTGCTTCATTTTTGGGCAAACTCGCGACTATGACGAAAAACCGACATGCGTGAGGATTCTGTCCTTTTTAAGGTCTAGTCTTCCTGTTTTTGGTTCGTTTACATGTCTTTGGTCCGTGTTGCGTTCATATATCATTCGAACCGCACCAGAGTTCATTTGGAAGTGGACCGAGACCGCTGAAAAGATGGGTCTCGGTCCGCTTCCAAACGAACTCTGGTGCTTGTTTGGTCCGCACCAGGGTTTGGATGGCAGCGTTCACATATGTTCAAATGAACCGCACTAACCGAGCAATCGCACCAGGGTTCATTTTAATTGAACCAAACATGCCAAGTGTGAACGCACACTTAGGCGCAGCTTTCTAGCATCATGCCATAACTGTTCTTCCATCAGTGTAGCCGCTTGTGCAGGGGACACTTTGATGTAGGCTTCATAAAACTTTGTGCACTTTAGGCAGGTTAGTGTTGTGCTTTGTTCAGTATGACAGAGTGTATTACTGTGGGCTGGATCATGTTTGCTAGGGCCTGCCTTGCTACTGTCTACATCTGCTCTGTAACTTAAAGCTGCGGTAGGGAGTTTTTAGAAAACGTTGACTTAGCCTGAAAATTCGAACAAACACAACTCACAGGTCACTCCCCCTTGCTCTCTGCTGCGCTACAGCCCTCCCTCCACAGCTCCTCCCCCATCACAACGGAGCCTGCCGTGAACGCACAGGCTAGTAAGCAAGCAGGGCCACGGATGACGGCGGATAAACAGTTATGGCACATTCACTGGTATGGACGAAACATCAACAATATGATTTTGGACAAATGAATATGACAACAAACTTGGTCCTCAAGAAATTACGTATATGACGTTGCACTATTTCTATAAGTAATAAATAGCTAGTAAGATAATATAACAGTAACTAACGTTACAGTATGCAAAGGACCACCCTGAAATCTACAAGAAACCATGCCATACATAATTTGTCAGGCCTGTTTTGAAATTATCTTAGTTGTGTAGTTCTTAAAAAATGAAACAAATCAAGCAGGGATACTTACTTGTCAAGCAGAAATGTGGCTAACTCTGCATCGGTTTTTAATCCTTTCAGGACACGTAGCTCCCTCCACCTCGGAAAAGCCGCTCCGATATTTACCCTCGTTTTATTTCGGGCTCTATCTAATTCTTTCTTTTTGGCTTTTTTATCATCGTCATCTGTTTTTCCGTTTACCCGTCTTTATTTTATGAGCAGGTGCCACTCGAGGAATTGGCAGTTTGGATTGTTTGTCCGCCATAAGCAAAGCTGCGGCACACCGGTAATCTTGAGTTTGAACGCCTGTACGCGCCGTGCATGAGAGGGGTGTGATCAGAGCGCACAAGAGCTTGATTGACACTGCTAAGACACTCCTCCTGGCTCTGATTGGTTGTTTCTTACCGGGAGCGGTGTATTTCTGCAAATGGCAATAGGACCACTGGGAGGAGCCAGAGGAGCTTGCTTTTTTTTCACAGATTATCTGTCTCATATTCTACTGTCAGGACATAATGACAGGTTTAACAAATATGTAAAAAATACATTTTTACAAAAGTTATCTACAGCAGCTTTAACTGAAGAAGACCATTTGTCTTGAGCTGAAACAGTGGGGCCATCGCTGATGAATTGCTGTGGGTTCTGAACTCTCTGTGGTTCTTAATTTGGGGGGAGGTTGTTGATTCTTGCACGGAACTTGACAGGCCTGGATAAATGTGGTATGGTCTGTGATGGTTAAAATGAATGTCCTTCACCTTCCTCATCCCTACATTCTTCTTCACACCAGAATTCCACTTCTTTTGCACATCAGTGCATGCCATCCCTGTCTTGCCCTGCCTGACTGCATTCTCAACCTAAATTGAATTAAATTCAATTTTATCATACAGTCTTAGACTAAAGATTTAAAGTGAATGCTACTGTGAAGCAACATATGCAGAACATGAATGACACACAGTAAACATTTCAGTTTAGTGCATTTATTAGGTAATTAAAAATATCACAATAAACAATTTTCGTGCCCTTAATTTTTCTTACTTTACTGACCTTCTACAAAAGTGCTGCTGCATGATTACAATACATGAACAACCCACTGTCTGTACTTACCCTGTCACTGACGCTAGCACCCAAGCCTTGTGATGTGATACGTGCAGGCTCTGGCTCGGCTCGGCTCGATGTCTGCTTTTAGTTACACAAGGTTGTTTCTGACATTCTTAAATAACAACCGGCCGACTTTATCACTGTGTAGATACTGATACGCCTCTGAGCTTTTCAAATTGCTCATTGCCCGTACCATCACAGCCTACTGAAGCTACAAAATAGCTAAAAATGCCTACCGCGGAGGGTAAAGGTACTATTATTTTACCCTTTATAAGTTCGTTGAGTTTGTGTTCCCACATCGTTAACAGGTTTGGATCGCTATATATTACTGAATGACTGTCACTTTTGACAACTGTTGAATGAATGAGTGTTACGTCCTGCTTATTTACTTCAAACCGGAAGACGCTCCCACTTTTGACGCAAGGCCTCATGGGGCGTAGGAAACTTGTGGATATGTCGCTCTTGGTTGTGGCGGGGCTTGGTAATTTGTGGAATAAAGGAAAGATATTTTGTATTTAGAATAATCTGGTGATAACTTTTTTTATATAAGTTAAATAATTTCAAACGAACGTACAAAAAATAAATGAATTAATTAAATTAAATAAATTCCTCTAATATTTTTATGAAAAGATCGGATGTCATTTTGACAATATTTAAAACCATTTTTTTAAACAGATGGTGTATCTTATAAGCATCAGAGAGAAATAATATTGTCAAACCTAAATGGTTGAGACTATAAACCCTTGGACGATGATGATGCCAATGTTAAGTCCACCATGGATGACGCTTTTGTATGGGACTTTCTGATTGTGGATCAAATGAATATAAGATATTTATAATAAACTATAAGTGGAGTTTTTACGGAGAACCGTTGCACCCCTATTTGTGACTAAAGAAAGTTCTATCAGGTCCACTCCAGGGGCTCCAGAAACATGACTGAAAGCCACTGCCCTAGGGTAAACAGAACAGAACCAACATAAAGGTATTGCAGATATCATTAATTCTTAATGTAAATAATTTGAGTCTGATTCAGAGAGTTATATCAGAAGGCCAAGTCCTGACTGGACGAGAGGAGGAGCTGGGGATGGAGGAGGGTAATTAGCTCCTGAGCAACATGATAAAACTGATGATAATTCTGAATGGACCTATATATGTATGGATGCTGTGATAGGCATAGATGTGGATCAGCAGAGAGTCAACTAGATGTGACCTGCCAGAACTAACGCTACACTTGATTTCAGAAACTATTTATAGACGGTAAAGAGGAACTGAATTCAATTACCTTGTATGACCCCAGTGTAATGAGGATCTGGAGAACAAACAGCTGGCCTCTTGGGAAGGGAGTTTCGAACTTCTTTTCGAACTTCTTTTCAAACTTGTTTCGAAAAACATGCAATACAATATATTACCTCAGTTCCAGAAAAGTTGGGACATTTTGTAAAATGCAATAAAAAACAATATGTGATTTGTTAATTCTATTTAACATATGTATAATTCACTGTAAGCCAGAATAACTCAAAACTAAAAAAAAAGAGGTAATCAGTTACATAGAATTTCTTAACTTAAAAAAAAAGTTTTTGAGTACAGTTATCCCTCCAGCGTGAGGAAGATTCATTTAGATCCGCTCTGATGGATAGATCCGTTTAGATCCACTCTGACGAACTACAAAATACTCCCTGAAACTTCCTAACTCTTCCATCCAGATAGTGGTATTCTGTGTTTTTACTGTTATTTTTATTTCTTTTGTGTTCCATTTTTATTTTTACGTATTTGGTTCTTCTTTATGTAAAGCACTTTGAATTACCATTGTGTATGAAATGTGCTATACAAATAAAATTGACTTGCCTTGAACTCCCCCCAAAAAATAAACAAACAAAAAAAAAAGTTGCAAGCAGCAATGACAGGCCCAAGCCCCGGCTCCACTGCCACCCCAGTTGCTTCAGGGAAACGGTGCACGGTGGGTAATATGCATTTACTTTTTTTTTGCAATTACTGGATATATCCAGTAACTGATTACATTTCTTTACTACTTGTACTTGCCATATCTATAAGAAATATAGTATGACGAAAGACGTGTATAAAATGAATATACAAACTAAGTTGTGTTAATTCAATATAATGCAGTTATAATTATCAGACATATGTTTTGTCCCCTCTTTGCTCGGTGGTTGAGTAGACAAGTACACACACACACACACATTTGATTATTTTATTTGGAATGACAAATACTGATTAAAACAACACAGCGATCAAATATTCACAAAGAGCCTATTATGTTTCACCTGACAATACAGACAATGCAAATAGTCGCAACCACATTAATAAGTAGACTATGGATAAAGATTACATCGTCTTCTCCAGACATGCAGACTGCCTATAATTGCTGACACAGAACAATATCTGGCTGTTTGCTTAGAGGTCTTCTTACTCAGTCCAGCAATCTGCAAGCCTCTGACACATAATCTGTGCACATATCCCAAGCTACCAAAAATAAGAATAATCAGTTTGGTCCTGTAACCACACACTGCCAAAGCATTGGATAATGCCTGATACTTCAACATTTTCTAAGAAAAACACAAGTCCATGTAAAGATCAAAACAACAGCCCACTTCCAGAATCAGAATGTTCTTAGAAAGTTCATCGATGACTAAGATGTCTGGAGTGTTTGGGTATTCTCTGAGAACACTTCTAAGGGAGTTTATATTATTATCATTCAGGTTTAATAACCAACTAGTTTTAACAGTTTTGTTTGTATGTATTGCACTTTGTCCAGATTCTTTGCGCAGTTCTTGAGCCGTTATGTTTACGATGCGATCATGACGCGCAATGTAAAGTCCTTTAAACGCAGGGCATCCGTTCAGTATGTGCGCTGTAGATTCCATTATCTTATCGCTGTGTAGTAAACAGAATGGTTCATGGTGTTTTGGGAACCACAAAGAGAGGTTGTATTTAGTCGGGAGAGTTTGCAGCCGAGCTTTAATAACAAATTTTAGGATATCTTCATTAACTGCTGAATTTTGTAACGCAGAGTGTGAGACTGTATGATCCGCGCTCTTCAGACATGCAAGTTTTCCTTGAAGGCGCAGGTTAACCCAGTAATCGCGCTGTTGTGCTTGAAAGTATTGGAGGATTTCATACCTGCACGTCCGGCTGTTCAACCTCTCGCTGGTTCCATTGTGATGTATAGACGCTTCGACATACACATTTGGATCCATAATCTGTCCCTGACTGATATTCACCTGTTCCCCGCCAGTATGTACCCAGTTCAGCTGTATATTGTTATTGCTGCACAAATCATTCAGATCGGGCCAATCCGAACGTACTCCGAATCCCGTGGCTCTAGTATCCAGCTTTCCACTAGGTTTCTTCCGGAAACCGAGGAAGCTTGGTTCTCCCTCTGCAGCTTAGGGGACCTTGCGTTTGCTCAGATCCAGCAGCAGTGAGCGCCGGGCAACTTCGCGAACTGTAGGGTCATCGTTATTCAACATATGCAGTAGATGCTTTACTCTAGTCACTGTATAAATCCATTCAATGTTAGGAATCCCCAGTCCACCTTCTGATTTATTCATAAAAAGAATACTTCTTGTTGTGTGTGTGTGTTAAGACTTAACCATTTTCTTACCAGCTGCACGGTCTTATTGTTCACTTCCGTTAGATATTTTTTAGCAATGTGGACGTTTGCAAACAGATGATGAATCTTGGAAAGAGCTATGTCTCGAATGGCCTGGAGTTTCATACAGGTCGGTAAGGGACACTGGTCAACAGTCTAGTCTGCTGGAGTATTCTTTGCAGATATCAGACACACACACACACACCCAAGTTATGTTTCCCCTTCTCCCGCATTAATGATCAACCACACTAATGTAATTAAGTTCTAGATATAATTCAATATATCAACAATCCCCTGCTGTTACAGTTACATTAATGATAACGTAGACTTTTACTTACCAGGTAACGTTGCGATAGCATCGGGATCGGGCTCGGGCTCATTTTCTGCACCGCGAAGGATAGAATCATTCTCTTTTTCTGTCCTTTTTTCTGTCAAGTTAACTTTGGTGTGATCTGCTGCAGCGTCACAGAAGGGGCAGTAGGTTCAGGGGCAGGCTTAAGAAAACACTGAAAGAGTCTAATTTGATTTTGCTTTCGTTTCATGTCCTTTTATATCATAGGGATTTGCATTCATTATTTTCAAACTTGCGAACTGAGAATGACCGCCAATGAAGGTGACGTCAGACCCGGGTGTCAGACCCCCAATGGTCCAAAAGTCAGTGCTTGGCAACACAGACAGGCAGGCGCGGATTAATACACAGGCTTGCCTAGGGGCCGCACATGTGCAGGGGCCCCGGATTGGCCAGACTATTTTTTTTTTTATTATTATTTTAAATTTACTTCAGCGCTAACAAAAAGACCATCATTGGCCTATAAGAAAATAAATAAGCAGGCGATTGGATAGATGTGACATTTCGGTCAAATCCGTTCAATTAGCTGCTGATCAAATCATGTTAATCATTTTCATTTACGTCACTGCTATTGCTAGACGGCATTGCGGCAAAATGTCCGAAAGAAATTACTATAGTGGAGCACAAAAAACGAAAATACAAAGGTTAAAAGAACAACGTGAAAAAGATATACTGAAAAAAATCCCAAAATTGACTTGATACTTCAAGGCATTGGATACATCAAGACAGAAGTGGCGAAGTCATGCATTTCTTGAGGGAGAGATCTTTAACGGCAGGAAATACAAACATTTGCCTATGATTCATCGACCTCAGATAGGGCTTATCACTTGAAACATGTAAGTAGTAGCAACTTTACAAGTTCGCTAATGGTAGCCTAGTCCTAGATAAATATGTGCTATTATTAGGCGCATATCGTCTCAGGTTACCATAGTTCCCTGAGAAAGGGAACGTGACGCTGCGTCTGATAGGTCGCTTTGGGAATGCCCCCACCGTGATTGCATCTGAGGCACGTCTGTCAACTAGTCCAATGGCGAGAGTGAACGTCACGGGCAGGTGACGTCATGACCAGGAAAGGATAAATACACATCCGGCGAGACTGGCTTCAGCTAAAACTACCAAAGCAAATCGATCACAGGGATGCAGGGAGTATGGCAACCCGACACAGCATCTCGTTCCCTTTCTCAGGAAACTATGGTTACATACGTTACCTGAGACGTTCCCTTTCGAGGGAACTCGCCCTGTGTCCGATAGGTCGCTTTGGGAACGATATACCAAAATGCCATAATCACAAATACCTGTCTGTGTGAAACTGTGGCACACTAGGAAAGTAGAACTGCTGACCCTGGAGCCGCGTCCAGGTCAATGTCATAGTATCTCACAAATGTGAGAGGTGATGATAGGCGAGTGAAATAGTCTCGACTATCCACTTGCTTAGCGTGTTTGGATGCAGGGCGACTGTTATGCAGTCCAAAACACACAAACAACTGACCCGCTTTCCTCCACAGGGCAGCTCTGTGGATGTATGTGTCCTGTGCTCGCACTTAACACAGCAGATTTTAGCTTCTCCTGGTCTGGGGTTACAAATGGAGGAGGACAGAAGCCTTGCAGCAGTATAGGCCGAGGAACATTAGTCAGAACCTTTGGAATATACCCAGGGTTAGGGTAAAGGAAAGCTTTGACCATCCCCGGTGCAAATTCAAGGCAAGTTGGGCATACTGAAAAGGCCTGATAGAATAGCGGTGATGCGAACTGGTGAGACATGCCCGCATTGTCACTGAATCCCATACCACACCAAGAAAAGTGGTCCTCTGTCATGGAGTAAGCACACATTTCTTGACATTCAGTCTCAACCCGAATTTCTGAATATGGGCGAGAACAACATCTCTATGCCGAACCGCCATCTCCTCTGACTGTGCTAATATTAACCAGTCGTCTAAGTAATTCAGAATGCATATGCCCTGCAGCCTGAGCGGGGCCAGTGCTGCATCTATGCATTTCATGAATGTGCGGGGTGAAAGAGCTAGGCCGAACATAAGAACCCGAAATTGGTACGCTTCGCCCCCGAAAGCGAACCTCAGGAACTTCCTGTGCTGTGGAAGGATGGAGACATGGAAGTATGCGTCCTTGAGATCTATTGTGACAAACCAATCCTCGGATTTGATTTGAGTCATGATTTGACTTATCGTCAACATCTTGAACTTTAGCTTTTGTACTGCTCGATTCAGATGGCGTAGATCTAAAATAGGACGCAATCCCCCATCCTTTTTTGGAACCAAGAAGTACCGGCTGTAAAGCCCTGACTCCCTGTCGGCAACCAGAACCCTTTCTATAGCCTCCTTCGCTAAGAAGGTTTTTACTTCTTACTCTCACACCAGAGCCTGCTCTGGAAGTATTGTTGTCTGCAGCACTCCTTTGTATAGAGGTGGGCGGCACCAAAACTGGATTTTGTAACCTTTCTCTATAATTTGCAGAATCCAATGTGAGACATTTAAGAGATTTCCACTCTGCCAGAAAATCTACTAAGGGAACCAGCCTCTCGAGGCTGGTCTCTGGTGTATTGAAAACACGTATTTGATGTAAATTTATCATCCTCAGAGGATGCTAATGTGAAGCAGCATATATCAATAGGTATTGAACTACCTGTATCAATGAGCAGAGTTTATGGCACAATTTGTCAAGTAATTGGAGACAACTTGGGCATGCACTCAATCCTTGGGTTGTTTAGTGGACATTACAGCTGTCCTCTATGTTTGACTGAAAAAGCTGATATCCAGTTAGTTACAATTTCAAAGTTGAAAAGTTGGCCATCTTTGGGAAACAACACCATTGAGTCAAGTTGAGTGTGGACAAATGAAAACATTCTGTTGGAATGATGTGGACAATGGTGAAACGTTGGCAGGAATGCTACACAATCCCATACAGACAAGCATGCAGTCCATGAACTGGGTCAAAATAGATAGGACAGAATACAGACAAGACCTCATTGTATGCAATAAAATTGAGGATAAAATTCCTGTTTTCAGTCAGATTCAGAACTTTTTATTTATGTACTTTTTATTGACGTTTATTTTACTGTTGACAAACTTTTCACAGAACATTTTTCCAAACATCATCACGTGTTTAAAGTACAGAGATACTGTGAGTTGGGTGAACTGGTAAAAGCCAACAGCTTGAAGTTCTACAGGCCTTTTGATCTGCAGTGTTTATATGGGTCAGATGATGGTGAATATATTGTACCTTCTTTTGTGTTGGTGTAATTGTTACATCTGTGTTGTTAAAAAATAAAATTTCAAACTGATATAGCATGTTCTTTGTTTTGTTTTATTTTTTAACTGAATGCACATGTATTTTTAGTCGAATGTAGATTACACTTAATTACCTTAATTTGTACGAACACTATATTAGTGTGGAAATAAGTCTCTTGGTGTTAAGATATTGACACACCTAGTGTAGTTTCAACACTAACTTGGTGTAAATGTAGGGTGGCCATACGTCCGGATTTTAAGCCCCCTGTCAGGTGCCTGGCGCAACCTCAAGCCGGACACTCATTTGTCCTCCTTTTTGGAGTTGCGCTGAATCAGCCTAAAAAAAACCCGTTCTAGAATCTTTATTAGGACGCAGCAGTATAGCGTCTAATGCCGTAAGATCTCTGGTCAAACAAACGATCGGCTGAAAGCGGTGTCAAATAAATATCTGATATATCATTGGTTAAAAACGTAAACAAGCCTCCACGTGCTGGCTACGTCATATCACCACGTTAACCTGCCGAAACGTCAGACCTTGTTTAATCCAGAATGGACAAAAGAGCACGAATTTATAGCAAAAAGCAGTAGAGATGCTTTTCATGGATTTTGCACACTGTGTCGCTCTAAGAACTGAAATGTGTATTTATTTATTTTTCACATTCATTATTTGTTTATGCATTTCTGTTATTTCCAGATGTCCAGAAATGTTATGTTTTTTGGCACTGTGCCAGTCTGTCAGATTATTTTATTTATTTTATTTCCAGAAGTCCAGAAATTTTATGTTTTCAGGCACTGTGCACTTTGCAAGAATGTTTTGAAACAGACATCACAACGTCTTGAATAAATCCAAATAGTGTTAACAAACTCTTTTTTGCCTCTTCTGTTACACATAGGTCTACATCAAATTGTCCAGCAATGAATAGAGTAGGCTTTTTCAGAATCACTGTATCATGATACCATCGATATAATGGACAAAATTGTATTACGAGTACATTGTAGTTGCGAGTACACCAGAGTCCTATGCAATTATTCTTGCCTCATTAAATGCTGCAAAGTGTCCTCTTTTTTAGTGTTATGGAAATGGCCTATGTAAATGAGGGGAAGGAAAACACTAATGGTGTTAACGGTGAACACATACAATATTGTTTTTACTCTATGCAACTGTAAAAAAAAGTAACCCTATTTAAAGTGTTAGTTTAACCTTTTTTTTTGTTTTTTTTGCTGAATCCCCTAATTCCTTTCTTCTGTATGCCCAGCATCCTAAGGGGGAATTCGTGTTTTCCTAATGTACATATAACATGTCCCAGTTCATCTTCGTCTTTCCTATTAATCAGGGGTTTTATTGTATGGTGAAAGTGGCCATTGCCTTTTATCCTGCGCTGGAGAGTAGTTTTAGGGACAGTCCATGCCCTGGCTAACAGTATCACTTCTCTATGGCTCCTTTCATCCTGTCCTGCCTCCTCTGAGTCTGATTACGTTTCATTCTCTTATCTTTCTGTCTCTCTCTCTGCATCTGACAATCTCTCCTTGTCTTTCGTTTCATAAGAACATTAGGTAGTGTCCCACTTTAGGGCAATTCACCCTACCTCTTACAGTTATGAAGCACCTGTCACCATACCATGCACATTAAACTACCGGATTACTATGAAAGGCCATCAGGGGCAAAAGTCTTTAAAGGTGCCCTAGAACTTTTTTAAAAAAAATATTTAATATAAGTCTAAGGTGTCCCCTGAATGTGTCTGTGAAGTTTCAGCTCAAAATACCCCATAGATTTTTTTTTATTCATTTTTTTAACTGCCTATTTTGGGGCATAATTAGAAATGAGCCGATTTAGGGTGCGTGGCCCTTTAAATCTTGTGCTCCACGCCCCAAGAGCTCGCACTTGCCTTACACAACATAAAAAAAGTTCAAACAGCTAATATAACCCTCAAAATGGATCTTTACAAAGTGTTCATCATGCAGCATGTCTAATCGCGTAAGTACAGTGTTTATTTTGATGTTTACATTGATTCTGAATGAGTTTGATGGTGCTCCGTGGCTAACGGCTAATGCTACACTGTTGGAGAGATTTATAAAGAATGAAGTTGTGTTTATGAATTATACAGACTGCAAGTGTTTAAAAATGAAAATAGTGACGGCTCTCTTGTCTCCGTGAATACAGTAAGAAACGCTGGTAACTTTAACCACATTTAACAGTACATTAGCAAAATGCTAACGAAACATTTGGAAAGACAATTTACAAATATCACTAAAAATATCATGTTATCATGAATCATGTCAGTTATTATTGCTCCATCTGCCATTTTTCGCTATTGTCCTTGCTTGCTTACCTAGTCTGATGTCTGGATCTGTGCACAGCCGAATCGTGTAATCCCTTTCATAATGTTGGGAACATGGGCTGGCATATCCAAATATTGGGGGCGTACACCCCGACTGTTACGTAACAGTCGGTGTTATGTTGAGATTCGCCTGTTCTTCGGAGGTCGTTTAAACAAATGAGATTTATATAAGAAGGAGGAAAACAATGGAGTTTGAGACTCACTGTATCTTTTCCATGTACTGAACTCTTGTTATTTAACTATGCCAAGGTAAATTCAATTTTTGAATCTAGGGCACCTTTAAATGGAATGTGTGAAATTTGACCGTGTCAACAAGCACAGTTTGACCCCGTTAAGAATGAACCAAAAACTAAGCATTCGTTTAAAAGTAATTAAGTGTGCAGAAATGGATAGGCTGGATTATATCTGGATTATATAGAAAATGTTTGTTGGCCTTCACCGATAATTAAATCTTTCTCTGTTTGGCCGCTACACAAACCTTTCTGATGTGGAGTTGGATGAAAGAGTCTGCCAGGTGGTATGCAGCAATGACTTACTGGGTCCAGAGGCTGTATGAGCAAGACTTTGGAGAAGGCATACTGGTGGAAAGGAGACGTGTTCGTGAAAGTATGGGTTTGTCCAGAGAATAAGGAGCTGCTCGCACAGCCATGACTTTCAGATTACGCAGGCGGACATACTGAGTTGCAGGGCCAAATTCTTTATAGCATCTGGATGGCAACCATAAGCTCATTAGGTGAGTTATTTGTTTATTTCATTATTAATTTTACTTGAAAGCTAAAACCAAGCATGACAGACACATTTGGTTATTATAATGATTAATTTCAATTTCAGTTAAAGGTAGTTTTGTTTTTCAGCCCATTATCAATTCTACCTTCATCCTGTTGGTTTTGATAGTCCCTCAAATGTAGATATAGAGATGTTATTACAAACTCTCTGCAAAACATATTTTGCAAACCTGGATTTCATTTTCAGGTGGAGAATTGTTATTCACAGGGCTATTGATGGCTTTAGCAGACTGGTGACATTTCTGGAAGCATCAAACATCAACAAAAGCAGCACTGTGATGGAAAAGTTTGTTGAGGCTGTCGAGCAATATGGTGTGCCAAGGTGGAGAGAACAATGCTGTCTGCCTTTTTCATGGAGGTTTTTCAAGGTTTTGCCAGGGGGAGTGCTTTGAGGGGAAGGAGCACCCATAACCAAAGGATTGAGAGACTGTAGGAAGGTGTTTGAAGAGGTGTTGCAAATGTTTACTCTTTGCTGTTCAACCTTTTAGAAGACGACGGAGTAGTAGACTGTAACAAAGAGAGGCATCTTTGTGCACTCCACTACATCTACCTTCCTCAAATAAACCAGGAATTGCATCTTTTTGTCAGTGGAACCTTCACTGCATGAGAACTGCAAGGTACATGTCACCATATCAGATTTTTGTGTGTGGCTGTCTTCGCCTACAGGCTCAAAATCTGACTGGGATCCAGGGAGTGTTTGATGCTGATGAGCAGCCAGCTCAAATGGATGCAGAACTGCCCCACTCATCTCAGGTACCAGCTTTTAACTGGCCATACAGCATTGAGGTCCCCTTGACTGAATATGCCCTGGACAATGACCGCTTGTCTGAACTTAAGTAAATTGTTGATCCTTTGGAAGGACCAAGGCTACGAGCCACATTGCGAGCCTTAATGCTCAATTCCGATTTTTGCTCAGATGTGTTTTTATTATTATTCTTTTTATAGCTGTTCACATTGTTGTTTTAAATGTGGCCAATGTCAGATTTCCAGTGTGAACAGATCATGGTTCTGAACTGACCTGTATGTGCAAAACAACAATACAAACAGGGTTGCCAGGTTTTTACCACAAAATCCACTCAATTTCCTCTCAAAACTAGTCCAAAACTAGCCCAATTGCGTTCCGTGGGGTATCACGGTAAAAATCGCATTCTGGGGGTTAAATGAGCGCAGAATTGTGATGAATGTTGATCTCGAGTGACGTAAAAATCACAAGAATTCCGATATGACTCTTCACACTGCTGTCACATTACAAAACATCTGACCTATATCAGATTTAGTACCACATATGGAAGTGGCACAAATCGAAATTGAAAAGATCAGATTCATTGTGGTTTGTACTGTTCACACTGTTATGAGTTAGGTTTGATCTTTTGGTTTCACATCACATAAAGTTTACTTGATATCTGCAATGTTTATAAGACAGTGATTTCATGTGTGAAAAAAAACAAAACCTAACGATATAAAATATTTCAGCCTATTTATTGTGTGAAACAGTTGTGTTCAATTCAGTAAAAACTATTTATTATAAAATAGCAATTCAATAGAAAATAAAACATATCTACAAAAATAAAATTTAATGTATACAAAACTTGTCTGAACTGCCAATTCCCATTTCCATTGCCCTTTTAAATGCTGCATGGGTGTTTTTCACAGGTCATTCTGAAAATTAATGAACAGGTGTTGGCAGTTGGGAACATTTCCAGTTCATCATCATGTTCATGAAGGAAAGACAGCTCTGGCTGGGTTTGAAATTCCATTGCTGGAACCCTCTCCAATCCTGTGGCAAATATTAACACCTGTCCAGAAGTGATGAGAAATATATGTGAATATAAACTCTTTTCTTTTAGAGCTGCATGATTCTGGATAAATTGAGAATCATGTTTTTTTTAATTTTATTTTTTTTATTGTTTTTTTTTCAAATAGAGATCAACTCCATGGTCCCGTTAGACAGGTACACACACAAATTATATCCAAGTATGCACTAACTTGTGCAATACAGTAAGTATGCTTAAACTACCCTAAATCAATGAAAAGATGTGCTATCCCAATCACCCAAATGTACCCTGATGTTTTTAATTCATGGCAAGAAAACTTGCACAAGGCTGAAATTTAAAAACTGTCTTAATCACCCTTAAAGCTACAGTTCGTAAAATCTGCCACTTGAGGGCGCACTACCAAAACAATAACAATCGCGTGGTTTGATGACGCTAAGAAGGTGCGTGGAATGATGGGATTTGTTGTCTTCTACCCAATCGCTGACGGCCATCAATCCGACGGAAAGATAAATCATGGATTTAACGGATGAGGTAAAGTTTTATAAATGTTGTGTTTGATGTCATAGTTTTATTATATTGAATTAGACCCGAGTAATGGAAGGTTTACATCGAAATTTTTAGTCATAGATGTTAGAATGTTTGTCCAATTCGATGGTGTGATAACACAGCACAGTTTCAAGTGTTCAAATCAATAATAATAAATGTTATTTTGAACTTACTAATATCATTTGCAATAATAATTGATTCATATTTCTGTATAACACTAACTGACTAACTGTATTTATTTACATTGTTTAACTTGTTAGGTGAAATAAGACAGTGTAAAAAAATCAGTAAATAACAAAATGCAATAACACTGCACCTGCATAAACTTTAGTCTTCAAGAAAACACATTTTTAATATATAAAATAAAGCATGATGAATTGCAACTTCACATAGTTATGTAAACTATTAAAAACATTTGATATATTTTAAATTGTATATAAACGATTACCACTTGTTCAACAAATATATACACTCGTGTACATTCAAACACAATAAGTGGGCATACATAGCAAACGTGAGTTCAACGATTTGCGCGAGTAGATTACATACAAAGTCAATGCAAAGACGCGATCAGACTATGGATCAGACGCGTCCTTGTGCGGGTCTAGAGACGCGATGCCCCGCGTTTGGCGTGTATGCCTCTTGTCCCAAACTCTTCTTGGGTTGTTTGGTTGGCCCGTACGCTTTCGTTTACGGGAGCTGTCCTTGTCGACAGCACCAGCGGCAGATGGTAAACAGTAATTATGTTCCATAAATAAGTAACACAATCCACCATAAAACGTGCAAGAAGTAAATAAGGAACTGCTTGAAGCAAGCTAGTGGTTTGCTGGACGCTAGACACTACTTCCGCATTTGTCCACGACACTGTTGTCATGTGGTTTCTACGTCAGTAAAGGCGGTAACAAAGGGTAACTGACGTCATTGACAGGCGACTGCACTGCCCCGTGTCACTGTTTAGAATGGGAATTTTCTCATGATTTACAAGTAGTTGAAAACATTAGAGATATTGTTAGTAATCAGCTGGACAAAATATATAACACAAGCCTAGTGGTTTTTGGATATTTTACTGCAAAAATATTACATATTGTACCTTTAATTCACCCTATTCATGGATATTGATTCCAGTAGTCACTGCATTGTTTCCAATTCAGGTGATCCAAACATTTCCAATAACTCCATAGCGTTGTAAACACCGAAAGTCAAAATGTATTGAAAATAGATACATATGATAATTTCCAAAATTAACAAAAATGTTTTTATCTACCAAAACATTCTGCTTCAATCCATATTTGTTGGCATTTAGACTTTCAAAAACAAAATTTTCACTGCGGTGAAAAAAACTCACGTTATAAATGCTTAATAAATGTATTTATTAACACTTATTTAACTCAAAATAGCATTTCTGGTTTATTTCATGATGCAGCAAAAATTTACTTCCATAATTAGACTGAAGGGTGTTGTATTTGTGCTTTTCTTATTAATATCTTATTAATATCTCATGACTGCCACTTTTGTTACTATGTTGCTTACCAGAAGTTTCTGTCTTACCCATGATACTCTCCAAAAAGGTCATGATGCCTATCCACAGCAGTGTATAAAAACTGATTTCTAGTTTATCAAGATGAAATTCAAACTTTATTTTGAAATATATATAGGGTGGACTTGTGAATCATTTGTTAATGAGTTATAAACATTAATAACCTGTGAAAGTGAACCTTAATGTAAAGTGAAGACATGTGAATCATATATTTATTAATTATTAATGAACACACATTAGATTTTTTGATGCATGTATCAGTAAACACAAGTTTAAACTTTTCTTTTACAGCACAAAATTACAGACTTCTCATGAAAAGTGGCTTATGCAAGTAGACTCACATGAAAACATTCAGAGAAACAATTAAGTATTCCTAAAAAAAAAAGCATCACACCTATAAGCTAAACATATTTGATTAATACAAGCTGTATAAAAGGCACCTAAATATGTATTATTTTATTCAACAGTTGTGTAAATCATTAAATCAATGACTGAATGCACCTTTACAGAACATTAGCATATTAATATGCAATCAATAATTATTCTTGATATCATGTTAAAGGATACTGTAACTTAAGTATTTAACCATCCACACAGCGCCAGAGCAGTTATTTGTTTAAGATAACTACAAATTAACACAGAAATTACACATATAATATAAACACTAGAAAAACATAGTCTGCGATTTCACCTCAGTTAGCTTACCCATCAAATCAGTAAACACAAATATTCACTTCAGAACATGTTGGAACAGTACTAACTGTGTGACTACTCATGAAAAGTGGCAAGACTTTTTTTTTGGATGCTCACTAGTGCCAACTCCTGTCACATGCCAGAATTAACACACGCAATGATATGAACCTGTAAGAGTATAATAAAGTATATAGCCTACTACTACTACTGATAAAAAGTATACATTGCATATTATACATATCACAGTTGGTTGTGAAGAGTAGTGAGGAAGCAGAATTTAGATGCAGCAGTACTATTTTTATTATATAGTTTTTTCTCCTACATAACTCAAATGTAGGAGAACAAACTATAGTTATAGAAAACTAGATGTGACAATAATATATTAGACAATACTTTATTTACTTGTAACAATGTTCAAAGTATATAGAAGGAATGAGACAGGGTTGGCTTGCTGAGACTCGTATGTTTATTGGTATTTCTACCCAAATCAAAGTCAATCTATCTGCACAACATCACTTGCCAGCTCTCCAGAGCTTCCCGCAGACGTCCACACGAGTCTTCAGCTTCTCTCTCTCTCAGCTTCCTGTTTCCAGCTGGCTTTATCCAGTCTCCCCATGCCAATTACTGCAACGAGACACAGGTGTATGTCATCCAGCACTTGACCTACTTACTCACCGCTCGTCTCCTGTTTCTCTCTCCCGCTGTAGACCTTGCTGAGCCACGCCCCCTCCGGCCACAATACTCTTTCAGGTCACATCACTCCTTCAAACATGCATGTTCTGGCGTGTGACAGGAGTTGGCACTAGTGAGCATCCAATAAAGCCTTGCCACTTTCATGAGTCACGCAGTTAGTACCAGTAACTACTGTTCCGACATGCTCTGAAGTGAAATTTTGTGTTTACTGATTTGATGGGTAAGCTAACTGAGGTGACATTGCAGACTATGTTTTTCAAGTGTTTATATTATATGAGTAATCACTGTGTTAGTTTGTAGGTATCTTAAACAAACAACCACTCCGGCACGTGCAGGTACTGTGTGGATGGCCAAATACTAAAGTTACAGTATACTTTATCATGATATCAAGAATAATTATGAATTGCTTAATAATATTTCAACAATAAAATGTCACCAGGAAAAAAAATATATGATCTTCTGTGTGTGCTTTAATAAATACATGATTCACATGTGTTCACTTTAAATTAAGGTTCACTTGCACAGGTTGTTAATGTTTATAACTCATTGATAAATGGTTCACAGGTTTCCACTTCACATTAAGGTTCACTTTCACAGGTTATTAATGTCTATAACTCATTAATAAATGGTTCACACGTGTTCACTTTACATTAAGGCTCAATTTCGGGCAATGAATCTGTCCTCCAATTTGATCAAAGGAAGAATTTACGTTTTGTTAACATGACTCTGACAGCAGCAAAGTAATGTATACCTATGTGAAAATAAATATATTGATGATAAANTCTTGTCTCCGTGAATACAGTAAGAAACGATGGTAACTTTAACCACATTTAACAGTACATTAGCAACATGCTAACGAAACATTTAGAAAGACAGTTTACAAATATCACTAAAAATATCATGTTATCATGGGTCATGTCAGTTATTATTGCTCCATCTGCCATTTTTCGCTATTGTTCTTGCTTGCTTTCCTAGTCTGTTGATTCAGCTGTGCACATCCAGACGTCCTGCCCTTGTCTAATGCCTTGAACATGGGCTGGCATATGCAAATATTGGGGGCGTACATAATAATGATCCCGACTGTTACGTAACAGTCGGTGTTATGTTGAGATTCGCCTGTTTTTCGGAGGTCTTTTAAACAAATCAAATTTACATAAGAAGGAGGAAATAATGGAGTTTGAGACTCACTGTATGTCATTTCCATGTACTGAACTCTTGTTATTTAACTATGCCAAGATAAATTACATTTTTAATTCTAGGGCACCTTTAAACAAATAACCGCTCCGGCGCGTGCAGGTACTGTGCGGATGGCCAAATACTAAAGTTACGGTATACTTTATCATGATATCAAGAATAATTATGAATTGCTTATTAAGAAAAAAAAAAAGATGATCTTCTGTGTGTGCTTTAATAAATACATGATTCGCATGTGTTCACTTTAAATTAAGGTGCACTTTCACAGGTTATTAATGTCTATAACTCATTAATAAATGGTTCACACGTGTTCACTTTACATTAATGCTCAATTTCGGGCAATTAATCTGTCCTCCAATTTGATCAAAGGAAGAATTTACGTTTTGTTAACATGACTCTGACAGCAGCAAAGTAATGTATACCTATGTGAAAATAAATATATTGATGATAAAAAGGTTCAATTTTATGTTGATAAACAAGCTGTGGATAGGCATCATGACCTTTTTGGAGAGCAACATAGTAAGAAAAGTGGCAGTCATGATATATTAATAAGAAAACCACAAATACAACACCCTTCAGTCTAATTATGATAGTCAATTTTTGCTGCATCATGAAATAAACCAGTGTGAATAAGTGTGAATAAATAGAGTTATTAAGCATTTATTAAAATGAGTTAAAAACGGCTCACTATTTGGCAGGTATTGCATTAAAGTTGCCCTTTTTATTCATGCGGTTACATTCATGATTTATAATGCATTTGTAAATGACTTATTACTCATTAACAAACACCTTTATAAATCTTTTACAAAGGGAACCTTAATGTAAAGTGTTACCCATTTATTTTTAATAAATGTATTACTAGAATAAACTGCAGTGCTTCATTATGCAGTGAATATTAAACTGTTTCGTCAATGTAAGAGTGTTTCGTTTTCTGTGTTAATTGTTTTGAGAGCAACTATTCATTTAAAGAAATGTGTCAAATTGATTGACAAAAACTGTAAATAGCCTTTTTGGTGGAAGCTCGATACTTGACTTCATAACTTGTTTAAATATGGATATATTTTATTTACACAAACCCATCGCTTTGCATCAGAAGGCCTTTATTAACCTTCAAGAGCCGTGTGGAGCACATATTTATGATGGATGGATGTGGATTGAAGCTTTTTCTTTAGCTCATACTCATTGAACCCTATCACTGCCATCAGTAGCGTGCTTACCCACCACACAAAGCACGCAATTGCGTGGGGCCCCCACGAGTTCTCCCTAGGGGGATGCCCCAATGGTGTAGTCTATGTGATACGCAGGTATATGCCGTATATTCACTTAAAAAAGCACGAGAATAAAGATTTGGAGCTCTTTAATGACGCGACAGATCGCAGTTCAAGAGAAGAGGCAGCCTGACACGCACGTGAACTGATCCTCTCCTCCGCTTTAATACCAGTTACAGTGCAAAATAAACATTAATGATCATCTGTAAAAGATACAGAACAACTTCCTGACATCCATATCTTGTCTCGTGTAATCGCTTACTCAGTGTTTTAACTGCAGAAAGACTAATAAAAAAGCTAGTAAACAAACAAACGTAACGTCACATTTACCTCAGAACAAACATATTAGTCAGCTAGAAAAATTAACTCTAGAGAGGAGCATTTAGCTAAATATATGCACCATGTTACTTATTAATTATAATTTTTTAGTGTTCTTCAATAGCCTATATAATGCATGTTTGAATAAATCCATCAAGTTGACAGCCACCATTTAAATGTTTGTTTAAAAAAAAAACAATTGGAGTAGAAATAATTTTAAAGTAGGTCTATTATAACTTTATTATTATAAAAAATTATGTAATTTTTACATTTGTATACAAATTGGTTCATTTAACCTTCAATAATTAATGTAGGACCAACTGATTCCCATTATACAGCAGTTGAAAGATTTTGTTTTCTTGAGAAAATTTGCGATGTACTGTACCTGATATTGACTCGAATTGCAAACTTGTGAATTGAAATGCATAACTATGATGACAGACTGACAGGAAATGGTGCAAAACAAAGTGATATTGTTACTGATAGGCCTCATCTTTCCATCGTTAATAATAGTTGCAACTTGCACTCTTTAAATGTGCATTGAAAATTGACACATGATAAAACCTATGATCCAGGGACCATATTCATATAATACCTAAGGCTAAATGTAGATCTTAACTGGCTGCATTAGATGATGATTGACACTAAACAGTAGAAAATCATCCAGTCTCTCCAGCTGTTAATGCCATTGGCTGTTAAAGTCTTGTGTTGATTATAATAAATTGTCATGTTGATAACACACACATAAGCAGTCTTTCAGAATGCTCTCAATTACATGTAGCCTAGATCAGATACATACTATATGCATTAGTGAGTGTGGTGCAGCTTAAGGGGTCTCGCTCTGGGGTATTCATCAGGAAGAAGAAAGTCATATACACCTTAGGATGGCTTGAGGGTGAGTAAAGCTTGGGCTAATTTTCATTTGAAAGTGAACTAATCCTTTAATGTTGCAACAGCAACAATACTACTATGGGTTTGTAATATTGTGCATACAGATTTTAAGATGACGACGACAGGAAAATATGAGTGAATGAGATGAAATATCATTGAGAGGTGACAGAAGTGTTTATAGATATCCAGAAATATGAGCCCGATCACACGAAAATGCGTATCAATAGTACGAGTTTGTAATCTCGTAGAATATATACGCCAAAATGAGTTTTGGCGTGCTTATGGTACGCAGTTTTTCACGTGCATATGATACGCACTTTATGGCGTATTATACGTACGAACCCCCCACCCCCATCCTACCCAAGAGCGTATCATATACACGCCATAAAGTGCGTATCATATGCACGCGAAAAATCCGCGTACCATAAGCACGCCAAAACTCATTTTGGCGTATATACAATTCTCTCGTACTATTGATACGCATTCTCATGTGATCGTGTTCAAATATCCAGGGTGCGAGCAGTAGTTTCTCATTATGAATCAGGATCAGGCATGCGTGTTAAGAGCTGCCAGCTTATCATTTCCCCAGCACATCGCGAAAAACACTCCCTGCATCCCAATGTGCATACTATAGTATCCACCCTAAATAGTAGCTATTGAGTATTACTAATGGCACTTACTATTTAGGATGGGATAGTATGCACATTGAGATGCAGACACTGTCTTTACAGCACATGGAGTGCACGGAGAATACAACCAATTTAACCATCATCACTTCGAATTAGGTCATAAATTTAGCTCTTAATGAGCTCTCTGTAGTCTCACCAATAAATCACCAAAACTGATCAAACATTTTCATGACATTTCATTCGTAAAAAGACCTTCGTTAATCTTCGGAACACAAATTAAGATATTTTAGTTGAAATCCGATGGCTCAGTGAGGCCTGCATAGGGAGCAATGACATTTCCTCTCTCAAGATTCATAAAGGTACTAAAAAGACATCTAAATCAGTTCACGTGAGTACAGTGGTTCAATATTAATATTATAAAGCGATGAGAATATTTTTGGTGCGCCAAAAAAAACTAAATAACGTGACGATAATATAGTGATGGCCGATTTCAAAACACTGCTTCAGGAAGCTTCGGAAGCATTATGAATCAGCGGTTCGGAGCGCCAAAGTCACGTGATTTCAGCAGTTTGGCGGGCGATCCGAATCATGATTCAACACGCTGATTCATTATGCTCTGAAGCTTCCTGAAGCACATCTTACCGTGACACGAGCAAACCTCTTCATTCCCATTAACATGCAATTTTCATTATTCTGAAGTGTGGCTATTTTTACCACCATTATACAAATGATGAATTCATGATGAAATGTTCCCCAACTCTGAGGATTGTTTTTCCAGCAGGACAATGCTCCAATCCACACAGCCAGGCCAGTCAGTGTGTGGATGGGGGACCACCAGATCAAGACCATGTCATGGCCATCCCAATCTCCAGACCTGAACCCCACTGAAAACCTCTGGAATAAAATCAAGATGCTATAAATGTACTTCCAAGTTTCCAGGTTTCCAAGCTTGAAGCAGCTGTTCACACGATGGATATTTCGAACACTACTGTCACAATTCGCGACAATGACTGTGAGGTGAAGAATTGTTGCCTTGTAGACATAACAGGAAACATTCAGCTGTCTTTATGGGATTTCACAAATAGACGTGGTTGAAATAGGGAAATCTTACGGTTTTACAAATTTATCTACTATAAAGATTATTGACAAAACCACAATAACCACCACACATACTTCCATAATCACACCGCTGACAACACAGAGACACCTCCACCTGCACTACACACAATCACCACAAGTACAGCAGGTGGAGCAATCAACCTAAAAAAAGCAGTGTCCAAAGTGCCATACTGTCCAGTACAACTTCAGGATACCTCAGCGTTCTAAAAATATTAAAATATTCCGCGAAATACGCAGTGAGCGTGTCACATGACAGTCCACAGTCGATAGGTGCGTCCCAATTCGCGTACTTGTGCACTATTCTATTATGTTTTTAAGTACAAATAGTGCAGTAGTGCGTTCACACTGAAAATTCCAAAAAGAAATAGTGCACTTTAAATACCCGGATGATGCACTACATTAACGGAAAAAACGAAGTGTGGAATGTTGGACACTTCATGGGCCCTGTCCCAAATGGCGCACTTCATGTGGACTTTCGGTCTCGTGGACTTAAATTGCACGTGCTCGCCGAGTCTAAGAGTCCGTAGGCCGTCGCATTCAGCATTTTAACGCTCTGAAATCTGCTCAGCAGCGCCCCCTTTGTACCCTTGAAGCGGTCTTCCGCGAAGCCTGCATAGATGCAGGCTCCGCACACTTTAACTACCCAGGAATCCTTGCGAAATGCCAATCAGACAACGGATGGGAGGAGATTTCGCTCAAGAGGAATTGATGACATGGCTGAGAAGAAAATATTTAAGTGTAAGTATCATTTCCGTTTTTATGACCTAGGTGTACATTTTACCAGTTGTTGCCTACAGTTTATACAAACATTATGGTCATCGACCAGTGGTTGATATCTCAAACATAATAATAGCGCGTTGAATAATACGATCACATTATGATTCATTATTCTTTACTAAGTCATATGTAAACCTAATATTTATATTTAAACCTGTAAATTCATCTGAAACTCACGCACAGACCAGACCGTTATTTCCGGCGTGACGATCGAGTCTGTCCCAAAAACACCTCTCAATGCGCCCTCGTGGACTCGTGCCAAGGGCCCTATAGGTCTGCACTACATGACGTCACCAAAGTGTGGACTCTAAGGAAGTCCACAAGTCCAGAGTGTGCTTTAATTACGTAGTGGAGGGGGAGGAGCTATAGGGCGCTGAGCGCGGGATGAACGATTCATTTTGAAATGGCGGATGAGGCACCACAGGACATTTCTAACAACAAATGTAAGTAGATGTTTTTATTATTAATCTACTTTAATAAAAAAAAGTGCATTTTGTGTGGTTTCTTTCAAAAAACAATTTCAAGATTACATCTGCATTGACCGTCTGTTGAACTTTTTATTTACGAGCTTTATCTTTGCAATCTAACTCAATTGACTAGTCATAACTAGTCACGAAGACGATACCCGTCGTCTTATTATTTGGCGCGCTGCCAACAGCGCCTTATTTACCGGCCGGTGCAATGCAGCTACCAAAGGATACGAGCAAGTAACCACAAAATATTAGATAACTTTAAGAGTAATGTTGAGTAAGAGTAAAATTGAGTTGTATTTTTCTAGGGCATTTATCTCCCAGTATGGGCTGGAGGGTGTTACCCATCCTGGGCAAAGAAAAAGTGGGAAAACCTGAAGCAAAAGTATAAAGTAAGAGCACAATTCTTCAGCCATTTTTTTTAAATTATAGTGAATAAACTGTAATAATGAATGAAATGTTTAAGGTGTCTGAATAAATGTTGTTTTGACTGACTGACTGAATGATTGATATATATATGTGTGAATATAGCAGTGGCGTGCGGTCCATATAAGCTGCAAATGCTCTGCATACCCAAGCCATTCGTGGACTCTGCAACTAATATTAACATTATAAATTACTATTAAATCCCTTGTTTGATGTGTACCATAAAGCCTACAGGATTGGTAATGCATATGTAACTGTCCGTAATTTATTTATTTGCCAAACGACGGTATTTTCCTTAAATCTGCCAGTTACGGAGACTTCCGGGTAAGCTGATCTACAGCAGCTTTTGCGCCTTCGTGCTTTTGTTATGGAGCGTCATCATCGTCCCGCGTTCTCATTGGTTTGCTGGTCAATGCGAGTTTACATGGGCGGATAAGCTATGAGCTGATAGCTTGCCCAAGAGGAAAAATGAGCTGCTGCCAGATCTCGATCACCGAAAATCACATTGTATTTGATAGAAATCTAATTAGACTTAGCCAATTCGGGAAACAAGTCAACAAGAAAACTTCTACAGTCCTACTGTAACTAGGCCTATCAGAGTATGTTAATCGATAGTCTGTGTGCGTTTGCTAAAAGTCAGTTTGCACAATTTCAAAGAATAATATTTTTATTTATTATAGCCTCCTTATATTTATTATAATTACATTTTATTTTTTATTTATAATAGGCTGCTAATACTAATTATGTTATACTTATTTTTAATTATTAGTAAAAAAAAATACTTATGGCATACATTTAAATTGACGCCATGGTGTTTTTTATTTGTCGTGTCTGATTTAGATCTGTGTCATAAACTGATTCGTTTCATGGTGAATTATATTGTTTGTGTGACACTAGCGGCACCTAGCGGATTACAAAAATACAGCATATTTTGCAAACGCACCTTTCGCATGTTGCGCCTCCGTCGACTCAAACATCACAGAAGCTCTTACAGGTGTTTGTGAAGGCACGTCTCAACAGGTAAATGTAGGCTACTCTCAGTAAAAGGTCCAACATATTAGAAATACTTTTCGCTGTGATGCTATTTGTCATGAAGCCTATACATTAAGCGATGTTAAAAGCTTTTTCTTTTTATAACGGTTTCATATGGGAGGAAAACGCAACGTGTAGGCTAATTAAACGAATTGCGTTCATATTCTGGGCTCATCTTCTTTGCTGTACACAGTATACTTTATTAGTATGGTGTTTACTGAGTTTGGTCTGTTAATATCACTGCCTTAGTACGTTACATTAATGTCCATTCAATGTAAAATCCATTCAATTCTGCATCGGCCACATTTTTTCATGACTCACAACCCAGCATACCCGGTTAAAAAAGTCACCGCTCGCCACTGGTATATATATATGTATGTATATGTGTAGCACTGTAGCACTTTAGATGCAAAAGCCTCCAAGTCCTGACTATTTTTCTTATAAAATTAGCATTTTTATCAGACTTTGTCCAGTTATTTCGCTTTAATGTTAATGAAAAGGACATATTCATTGCCATAAATGTGAAATTACTGAACCCAGTCATAAGGTGTGTTTAATTAGGGTTGGAGCAAAACTGTGCAGAACTGTGTACCAATAACTGAGTTTGAGACTAGTGGTTTAGATGAAATTACAGACATGTTATTATTAAACTACATTTAATTATAAAAACAAACACTAAATGCAGTGATTAGTCTTTAAAAATAAAGTATTTGTGTAGTTATGTTGTGAACTGTCCATTTGTTTATGCAGGACCTCAAGTGCCCCAGAACAGGGGTCAGCACTGAGGACGGTGAACACACTGCTGCATCCTGGAAGTGGTCTAGTTTAATGGATGAGGCAATTGGGGGCAGGCCATCTGTGACTCCGCCTGTTCTCATTCCCTCATCCTCCCAGGATGCAGCAGTGTGTTCACCTCCTTCCATGGTGACTCCTGAAAGGAGTGAGGAACGAATCACTCCAAAAAGGAGGAGGGTGGAGGCCAAAAATTATTCTCTAATTGAGCTCCTCCGAGAAATGCAGGAGAGAGATGAAAGGCTGGAGAGAGAGATGATGGAAAGGGAGGAAAGAAGAGAGAGAGAGGCCAGAGAGAATGAGGAGAGACGAGAACGAGAGGCTCTGTTGAGGGAAGAGAGAAGAGAGCGGGAGATGGCTGCACGAGAAAATCGATTTCTGGCACTTCTAAATAATCGGATAAAAGTTTTAATAAAAATTTTAATTGTATAAATAAATAGATGAATATATAAGAAGTGTGTGAAGAAATAAATGAAAACTGATATAACTGAACCATTGTCATTTTGATATTACTGAAGGTGCGACTAAGGCAGACTACTTAGATTAATTGAGTATTATCAAATTAATATCTGTGACATATATCAGCAATTTTTATATACAGATAATGTTTGACATTGTTCCAATTTACTGTATTCTGAAATACAGATGGTCTGCCAGTGCTGGTGCATAACACATAGCTGCCATTCTGTCTCTTTCTTCTGCCCCGCATACAGCATCCACTGCCTCTACTACTAGTTCATCCTCATCAATGTTGTCATTTGTCTCGTCTGCATCCATGATGTCTCCATTTGTCAAACAGATGTTATGCAGAACTGTACAGCAGGCCACAACCTCTGGGGCATAAAGGGGGTGAACCTCAAGGGCTTTCAGGAAGATAGAGCGCCACCTGGTTTTTTTTAGAACCCCAAAAGCCCGCTCAACAACACTGCGTGTTTTTGATAGGTGGTGGTTAAAAGTCTGCTGAACTGGTGTGTGTAGAGGGTGTCTGTAGGGGGTCATCAGTCTAATTGGCTGGGAGAGACAGGGGTTTCCACCATCACCCACAATGCACCAGCAAGGGGGTGGATAGAGCCTCTGGTGGAAGATGGGGCTGTGTTTTAGCACCCTGGCATCATGTACAGACCCAGGGAACCCTATAAACACGTCTAAAAATTTACCTGTGTGATCACAGATTGCTTGAAATTGGACAGAATGGAATAATTTTCTGTTAAAGTAGCAAGGGGCGTCAGCTATTAGTGGCTTCAGGCGGACATGGCATCCATCAATGCTGCCCACCACCTTACTGAAGATGGCAGACCCAGCAAGCCTGGCAAATCCATTGCCTATTGAAGGTAGGTCATCAGCAGAAGGAAGAGAGATGACCTTTTTCATGATGCCAAGGATTCTCCTGCTGACATTGTGGACGGCTCTGTGTACAGTAGAGCGGGGGATGGCAAAAGCCCTGGCAACAACACGATATAATGTGGCACTTGCCAACCAAAACAGGAACATAAGTGTCTCCACCACCGGACCCCAGCCATGGTCACACTCCTCTCCCAGGGCTGTTATTACCAATTGAATGACCGTCTAGACAGGCGAAAGTCAGGGCGAAGATCACTAATGCCATCAAAATACACTGCCAGAATGGGCACAGTGTTGTTCAGCTGACAGTAGTGGTTTGGTCTCTCATTCTAAAATTGAATAACAAAGAATGTATTTAATATATATATATATATTTATTAATAATGTTATTTATTACTAATGTTTAGGTTATTTAGTTATTTGGTTTGTTTGCAGGAATACATATTTTTACATAAGGAATAAAAATGGTGTTTACAATGTTTTTCTTGCATTATTTTAAACATTTAATATGCTGCCTTGCACATGTAAATTGCAGTCTCATATTTGCTCAACATCAAAAAATAAGTGGGAAATCAATTCAATAACATTAAATTTAGGCTTTTACTACATTTTGCCTCTGTGGGGCACTATGCTCATGTTTACATTTCCAGCAGCCACTGCAACTTACTGTGTTGAGATTGATTTGAGCAAATAACATTCTCCTGCAGCAACGATTACGTCGCCTCCTAAAGGTGACTGGTGCTCTCTTGTTTATGACAGGTACTACTACTAATATAAATAATAATAATAAAAAAAGTTAAGTTTTGTTGATTTTGTTTTGTATTATTGGCTTTGTTATTACATCCGTTAAACGTAATTTGCCGTCGACTGAGAGGTTTGAATTTCTGGTTAGTAAAAAAAACGTTAAGTGTTCCATTTGGGACGATACTAAATTCAAACACTAGACGGTTGAGTGCGTACAAGTGCATAGTGCGTAAGTGCATAGTGTATAGTGCGTCATTTGAGACGATACTAAATTCAAACACTACACGGTTGAGTGCGTACAAGTGCATAGTGCGTAAGTGCATAGTGTATAGTGCGTCATTTGAGACGATACTAAATTCAAACACTAGACGGTTGAGTGCGTACAAGTGCATAGTGCGTACGTGCATAATGTATAGTGCGTCATTTGGGACGCAACTGATGTGATGCTTCACAGCCAGAGGTCCGTTTCCCAAAAGCATCGTTAGCCTACTAACATCGCAAGTTCCGTAGTTACTTACATAGTTCAACGATTTGGTGCTTCGCGAAACCATAGATCAAACGAACATTCGCAAACTTTTGTGGTTGGAACGACAGCTCTCGAGCTGTAGTTAGAAGCATAGTTTCTTGTTTTTATGACATGTGGACTTAATAAATCGTTATCTTGAGCAAAATAAGCAAGCTGACAATAAGTGCAATGTATCTCTTTTATTTTGAATATATACACATTTATGTATTATACATTAATATATTTTAGTTTTTCAAGAGATTTAAAGCACCGTTTTTGGAGAGTGCGCATGTGCGTACGTGCTCTAGTACGTAAGAACAAGCATTCGATTTAATCTGGAAATAAAGCAAAATAACTGAGGAAAATATGCCATGTCCGTAATTTATAGCAAAAAATATAGCATTAATTTGATCTCAAACTGATTCATTTAAAGAAGTTATTACTCACCACCTGCATAACGTCAATCACCAACGTGGCAGGTTTGCGACAATTCAGTTTCGGGAAACATTCATGACTAGCTGATTTGTTCAACAATGCATCGTACTATGGTAGTTCAGCAGCGAGTTACATCGTTGTTCAGGAAACGCACCCCAGAGCGAGTAATTTAGCACATATAGCTATGTTTTCAGTTTAAAACCTCACAAAATTGATTGAAAACATTTATTAACTGTAATAAACGTATCAATCTACACTTTATGAAGCCGTTTTATTTAAATTTGATTTGCCTTGCATTGCATGGGAGCACATGGCAGCTGTCGCACACGAGGACTAGTTGTTGAGTATTTATTTAAAGTTTAGAATCTTTCAAAATTGTTTGTAGACATGCAGATTATAAAAGTGAAAGCAAAACGTAATTGTAATTCATGTGGACCAGATTTATTGTACTGAGCATAATATTGTAATGGTATGCTTTTGTACTATTTTGGCGAATCTGATCGACCCATTGCTAGTGTAACACAGGTTAGAATGCAGCTATAAGAAACAGAAAGAAAAGAATATAATTTTCAAATAATTATATTTCTAATAAAATGCTGAAAGTATTAAACAAAAAGCTGATTAAAGTCATTGCAGTTTAAAATAATAATATAATAAATTTATAAAATGACTAATTGCTTAAGTGACTGCGCGTGACGTCATTGAGACGAGACGCGAAAGCAGCGAGAGAGACAACAAAGATAAATCTGAGGCAAATATCTAAATAATCCTTTCTAATATTAGAATAATATGATGTATAATATGTTGCAGACCTGTTATTTAACTATATTGGCTTATTTTTAGAACGTGATTGTTGATATTGCCGCTGATGATTCCTAATTGCGAACCCCTGTAAGATCCAATGCTGGAGTAAAAGCATATGAAACCCCCGGATTTGGTGAGTTTCTAACTAATATTGTTCAATTTACTGAAAACTGAATGTTATATTTGTTTATTGAAGTTCTGAAGTGTTTTATGTGTGTAATAGTTTCTGAAGGAGTGTGAAATGTGATATAATATTCCATTTAAGCACTTAAATGCTTTATTGCACATGATGACATATTCTGGTATGTTTTATATATGTTGAATATGAGAGAAAAGGGTTTTGAATACTATTTTCATATCTTGATGGTTGATTGATTAATGTGTAGTGTATATTGTGTTGTTCTAAAGGAAATGGTGTGTAAATGCTTTTGAAACTTAAGACGCTGTTTGTATAAACAGGTCAGGTTTTTTTTGTGTGACTGGATCGAACCCTTCAGACACAGAGATGGCGAGCCTCCCAAACTGTTGATTTGAGGGTGCGTTCACACTTGTCATGTTTGGTTCGATTAAAATGAACCCTGGTGCGATTGCTCGGTTAGTGCGGTTCATTTGAACAGATGAGAACGCTGCCATCCGAACCCTGGTGCGGACCAAACAAGCGGACCGAGACCGCTGAAAAGATGGATCTCGGCCCACTTCCAAACGAACTCTGGTGCGGTTCGAATGATATGTGAACGCAACACGGACCAAAGACATGTAAACGAACCAAAAACAGGAAGACGAGACCCTAAAAAGGACAGAATCCTCTCGCATGTTGGTTTTTCCTGTCATAGTCGCGAGTTTGCCCATCACAGGCATCAGACGCGCGTCTCCACGCAGCAGATCATTTGCGTGTGACGGATGGATTCCCGCCGCTGTTTTGACTCCTTTACACATTTTATAAGCTCTTCACGAGTTCCCAGCTGGCCAAAATACCATCACATGCAGGCTACGCACACACAACGAGCGCATTTACCTCAGCACATAGCATTGTTTTGGATGTTCGGTAAGTTCCGTCTCAAAATAGGCAATACGTCATAAAATCCCACCAATCACGTTGTGAATGTATCCCTATGCCTTTAGGTTCGGTATCTTTTGGTTCGGTGATAAAATTGGACCAGGACTAAATGTTTGTTTTTCTTCTTTGGTCTGGACCAAATTAACCAAACGAACCAAACTACAAGTGTGAACGCACAAACGCAGACGGAGAAATCCTGTGCTTACCCATGGATTAGTCCTTTCTACTGATCAGGTGGAATCCATTTCATTGCGTATATTCTGATCGGTAGGATCTGACTTTTTGACTGTTGAAACACAGCTTTCGTCTACACTAAGAGACTTTTGCACACACTTACATATTTTTCCACTTTGGATGACAAAAGAACATTCATTTATACACAGACTGAGAAGTCATTGACTGTTATATGGTTTGAAGAGTTTGAATTGTTTTCAAATTGTTTCGAATTGAACAACTGTGATATTGTAATTTTCTTTTTCTCATTTTAATTGTTTTAATTTGGGTTAATCTTTTCCATGAGTAAAATATAAAAGCGTTGAACAAAAAACTAGAAACCCAAAGATAAGAAAAGCTCTTATTAAACTAAAAGTTAATGAAACTGAATATCTATAAACCAAAATTAGAAACTAAACAACTGAAACATAAATTGAATAACTAGAAGCAAATAGGAGAAAAGCTATTTAAATAGTGAACAGAGCTCAAAGATATCAAAAGGAACAACGGGATTGAAAGAAACAATCGCTTCATTTGGTTTTATTCATTTTTATTTAATTGTTGTTGTGATTGTTACATTTGCTTCCATTATTATTTTTGCACAAACAAAATACATTGAGTCATTTCCAGTTATTGTCTGTTTCCTTGTGTGGCTTGATCACTTACCCTCCTGTAACGAACCTTATCACTGGTCCAATATCAGGTGCTTAGAGCGAACTGTCCCTGTTACAGAAACTTCTGTTACACTAGGAACGTTGTTTAATGTTTATTTTTTCGTGTGCACAGTGTGTGGTTTGTTTTTTTATTTTCACCGCTTAAGTTTTCGTTGGGCTGCTGCTGTTATTAGAAGTAAAATGGAGCATAATACAAGTAATATATATGCCTTGCTGTTAACCGCAGAGGAGTGTCCAAAGCAGGACGGCGCCCTTTGGGTGGACACCGGGTTGTGCCATACTCCTCCAGTAGCTCTCTCATCAGGTTTGTCCTGAACTCCAGGAAAGTGATGACCTGTCCCTGTGGCTGACATCATGGAGGACTATACTGTGGTAAGTATGAGAACATCTCTCTTATCATGCCATTTTACCACCAGCTGTGTTCTGTTCTGTCTGCGCTCAACTTGCCCTTTCATCATTTTTCCATTGAAAACTGGCATACCTCTCCTGTTGGCCCCCACAGTACCACAGGCCCCTGTGCCGTGAGAGAGTAGGTGCTGGAACAGCGATGGACTGCTGTACCAGTTGTCCTCATAGATGGTATTGCCCTTTCCAAGATACGGATCAAGTAAGGTCTTTACAACTGAACCAGAAATGCCTAATCCCTCAATGTGGCGGATGTTGGTAGTGGATCCGGTATAAATGACCATGTCTTGCACATATCCTGTTAGCACATCGCACAAAACGAAAAACTTCACCCAAACCTATTTCTTTTCACCAGCCTGCCCTTCCATTTCATCAGTGATTCGTCCACACAGAGATCTTGATATGGGACAAAAACACAATGAAAGGTGGAGGTAACCGCAGTAAATATGCTCCTTATTTTGCGCAGTGGATCATGGTGACTAGCCGTCGCACTGTTGGTGAAGTGCTGGTAACGGAGGAGGAGGAGGAGGAAGCGGTCCTAGGAAAACAGTGACTCAAAAAAATGGTGTCCGCAGCAACGGGTCGGTGCTCCAGTAATCCTGAAAAGATGGTTTTCTGATAACTCCCATCAGAAGAACTGCCACCAGAAAAGAGTACATTTCTTTGATGGTAGTTGCCACTCACCTTGCCATCTTTCCCTGCACTCCTGGTGCCATCTTATGCTGGAGTTCTGCAGCATAACGGTTTGTTTCCTCCACAACTTCTCCAACAAGATTTTATAAATTGATATGAACATGATATCATAGAAAATAACATTATTTATTATATTATTTGTATGTATGTATGACACACACACATAAATAAGTTCAGCCTAGTATATTCTTTGGTCTATAACTGTATGCTGGAAGGTTAAGGCGGCTGGTGTAGTGCAGTGTTTCTCAACTCTGATCCTAATAATCTGATGAGTGGAATCAAGTGTCTTTGGGGACACATACAAACACACAGTATTGGGGGCCTCCAGGACCAGGGTTGAGATTATACTGGGATGTTTGCTAACATAGGTAGGGCTGTGCCACATCCAACAATGCAATTTTCCACCAGCCGCCACTGGGTACAGTTCAATTCACATTTATTTGTATAGCGCTTTTCATGATACATATCATTTCAAAGCAGCTTTACAGAGAATGCATGTCAACATTACAATTTAAAGAATGCAGTTAGCAAATAATGTAATAATTTAGGCAATTAATTTACAATCACTGTTAGCAGTTTAACTGAAGGTAGAAGCAATGAGCTCCTTGAAAAATGAATTACATTAACAATAATTAGGAAATTGGGCAATGTGCATGTTGATCCAGAGACAGTTGCTGGTAGCTGTGCAAGTACAGCTTACCTGTTCTGCTAAATTGGACATGTCTCCCTGGGTAAAAGTTGTGGTAGAGAGATCAGCATCGTCACCCTCTTCAAGGGCCAGGAGGATATGTGGGTTAGTTCATGGTGTAGTGCGGGTGTTGCGCTCCAAGCAGAATAACTTTTGTAATGGTGGCGGTATCAACAAGATCATAAGCAGGAAGGTAAGTTTTGACATGCTTACAGTAAAATGCAGTGTGGGTGTCCCATAAGGTCAGAGGAATTATGCCTATAATAAATTAGTCATCACGGCTGCATAAAAGTGATTTGAGTGTTTAGTCATGTCAAAAATCATTGATTGCAACAAATACAGATGAATAAATGCATCATTATGTGGTTGAAAACAAGCACATTTGAATTTGGCAGTTGATCATGCGCTGAACGTTCTAATCACACCGGTGTGATCATACACACCAAAAGATCATAGATTTTTTTTTAAAGCTGCAGATTCACCATATGTAGACATCAATCTGTTTAAATAACACAAATTAGCCATGTCAATCACCAAACACAAAGTGTAGTTTTTTGTGATTGTGTTTCACTGAAAACAGGTGATACTGAATGGAGATCAGTTACATTTCTCAAATTTAATACAGATTCAGGAATATGGATGATTACCTGATTAAACAGTAATGAGGGAGCAGGAGATAAGGCACAGGATAGCATCAAGTCCCAGGTCAGGTGATAATCCTATCGACTACAACTCAATGTATAATCAATGTCACATTTATGTCACAAGTGGGTGCTTTTCTTTTTTTATTCTCCATTCTCATCTATTAAAGGAAAGAAGGTGCTCTGCAAGCATTAATAGATGCAATACATGGGCTAAAGGTAAAGTATGATAATCTTGCTCATGTTAATGTCACTTGCACTTCAAGAAATGTTGTTGGAACTTAAATCATAAAACTCCTAACAAATAGTACTAAAGCAAGATGCATGCTCTTTCAAATGCAAGTAACAACCACAAAAACAAAAGAACATAGAAATAATAAGAAAGATGAACCATTGTTTGAAACCCAGAGAAGTCACGTTCTTGGTACATCCCTAACTCTGTTAGCTGGATTTGATTGATGACGATTTGGCATGATCTTGGATTGTTCGATAATGTTGTGTAGTATATCACAAGGCCGTAACCATGTCTTGAACTTTGGGTGGGACCAAACCCCAAAAGTGCAATGGAGTGATGGATGGATCAAACTATCTATACTCACACACGAGCAACACAAGAACTTTACATTTTTGAGTTAACGTGCACAGCACATATAGTATTTTGATGGTTTATAATCATATTCTCAGCTAACTGTGTACTATATACAGTATTGTTCTGAATATAAGACAAACTTGATTATAAGACCCCCCACAGTGGTTTGACACATGCTCTAGACCTTGAACATAAGACAACCCCCCACCCCCCTCCTGACATATTTCTAAGGAAAAAAACATTCTTATATTTGGAACAATACAGGTGTTAGGATCAGACAAGGTGAGTACAATACAAACAGTCTTTTATTTGCAGGAATGCAGGAAATAGCAGATCGGTAATGCAATGCAGGTAAGGATAACAGTAACTGAATATTTCAGGTGAACTTAGCTGTAATAGGTTAGGTAATGTGTATGTTGCCGAAATGGTGCAGGTATACATTTTAAAGGTATACATAGTTTCAAACATTTTAAGTTGCACCTGCAATTTTCTTGAATTTAGTTCAGGATACTCATTTACAAATTCATCCAATTCAGTTTTCAGTAGCACGTTCTCAAGGTTTGGTCAAATCGTTGAGACATCTGTGTGTCCACAGTGTCCAAGCAGCTGTAAGACTGGACATTAGGATGTAGATGGGGTGCAGTCTGACTGCTGTATCGTTTGGCTTGTTTTTGGATGTGAGGCATCTAAATGGGTTGTAGATCCAACTTTGTTATTAGATCTGGGGCCCGTTGCACCAGCTGGATGTACACCTGGCTGTAAGACTAAGGACTTAAAATGCATTTTACATTAAGCTGAGTAGAATTAATACCTGTTGCACCATCTGGGCGTAGTGCATGTCTGAGACTAAATCTTATGCCTTGTCAAAGGTAGGTGTAAAGTAAGGAGTCTTGACTTGTTTCCATGGTGAAAATAAAGATAAATAAAATTGTTGAGATGATGGCTGATGTATACAAGCTACACGATCAGCGGGCTTTCCGGTGTGAAAGAGTAATGAGAGACCGGACCAATCCACTAAATGTATATGAAGATTTTATTGAAAGGTTTCGTTTCAGCAGGTTGCATAAACTTACTGAATAGCTCAATAATTTTTCTTGTTTCACAATCTGAGTAATTTCTTTTTTTCTGCTCAGCAGTCATTTTTCATCTATTCGTTGGAGCCAATAAATTCAGATTGATAACCATAGTAACGCGAACGGCGTCTCAACTAACAGTGCTGTAGAACATGCTAGCGTGTACGCGCATCATCTAAGCGTACCTGCGCCTAGTCATAGTTTTAGATGGTGCAACAGGCGTAAATATTCATCGGAAAGCTGGACGTAACTAAGTCCAGCGTAGAACTTACACCCAGCTTTTTTATGTCCAGCTGGTGCAACCGGTCCCAGAAGCTTTGGTGAACAGTTGTTGGAAGTGTTCCTCTGTTCTCCTTTCTTGCATGCTTCTCTTAACATGCTTCACAGCCTCCAACATCCCTGAAACTGCCTGCTGTTTGAGCTGCAGGCTGGTGTTTAAGGATTCTCCAACTATGGTACTTTTTGGACCTGGACATTTTCAGAAAATGAAACATTTTTAATTAAAATATTACTGGCATAATTTGTTTCCCCAGTATGCCTAGATACCTGCCCTGAAGTTGGCTGTGCTGATTTTTATGAAATATGTATTTTTTTTACTTTTTTCCAGACATCGCAAAATAGTCATTTCCACAACCGAACAAAAATGTGTTTTCAACCAAAAATGTTGAAATATTTGTAGTTATAAATATATTGGGTTACACATCACACTTGCATCTTTCCAAATTGTAAATTGATTTATTTCTCTGAAATGTAACTGTTAAGATTTTACAAAGTTAACACCAAAAAAAGGTTGAACACTAAGCCACTGAAACCTTTCATTCATATTTCTGACATTTTCAAATCTGATATTTTTCAACTCATATACATATACTTTACCCTTAACTGCTAAATAATCAACACCACCACCATCATTACCTTAACTTTATTTTTTTTTT
>RJVU01066360.1:61433-118439 GCA_003731715.1 Anabarilius grahami | reverse complement strand
GATTCTCCAACTATGGTACTTTTTGGACCTGGACATTTTCAGAAAATGAAACATTTTTAATTAAAATATTACTGGCATAATTTGTTTCCCCAGTATGCCTAGATACCTGCCCTGAAGTTGGCTGTGCTGATTTTTATGAAATATGTATTTTTTTTACTTTTTTCCAGACATCGCAAAATAGTCATTTCCACAACCGAACAAAAATGTGTTTTCAACCAAAAATGTTGAAATATTTGTAGTTATAAATATATTGGGTTACACATCACACTTGCATCTTTCCAAATTGTAAATTGATTTATTTCTCTGAAATGTAACTGTTAAGATTTTACAAAGTTAACACCAAAAAAAGGCTGAACACTAAGCCACTGAAACCTTTCATTCATATTTCTGACATTTTCAAATCTGATATTTTTCAACTCATATACATATACTTTACCCTTAACTGCTAAATAATCAACACCACCACCATCATTACCTTAACTTTATTTTTTTTTTTAAATGTTTTTTCTTTTCATATCTTTCTCTGTCTTTCCTTAGGAACTCAGCATATTTATTTGGATCAGATTTTAGTCTTTCCCTGAATAGTCTGGACTTAACTTTGCTTTTAAGCACAGACAATGTCCTTGCCAAGCCAACCTGTCTTTATCACTTCCATGGAGACAGATGTGGAAAAGACGGTTGTGGAAATGACATTTTCCCCCTTTCCCTCAAATATCTCATGTTTAACTAGCCTGTTAGTGTTAGTTTTAGAGTTAGCATTAAATAATCTCAAATATCACCTGATGAAATTGTAAAAATCCAGAAATGTTTCCGTCGGAATGAATTATGAGCGGTTCAGAAATGACATACAATAAACATACTCGCAGTATTTCTCATATTTACCTTGATATATCTCCAATTTATTAACCTCTGCTGGGACCATTCTTTCATTCAGCAATGTGGTTTCCTCTGGAGTGTCAGTTACTATGGTTACTGAGTATACAAATCTAGAGCACTGATCCTGGGATTGCATTTAATGCAGAGGTGTGGAAATGACAGTGAACCCAAGGGACAAGTGTTCAACATGTTTAAAATGTCAAATTGAAAAGAAATATAAAAAAAAATATTAGATTTGAATGAATTGGGTTATAATGCATACTTTCTGTTTGAATTTAAAATTATATCAGTATTAGATTTTAAGTGAGATAAGGTTGAAGACCCAAAGTCTGGCCTAGGGACAGAGGCAAAATAGTAAAAAACGCATATAAAATGCCTCCTATTTTATATAAAACAACAGAATTGAACAATTATTTTTTTATATATAGGTTCCCCAACACATGTAGTAAGTGTGAAAAAAAAGTGGAAATGTTTTTTAGTTTTTTTAATATCCGTCAAGAACAGAAAAAGTACCATAGTTGGAGAATCACCCTTAAACACTCCAATTATGTCCTCTGCCATTACAAGACCAAGCACTGTTTCCCTTAAGGAATTTTTCATGAAATCCATTGGCCTTAATTGATGTATCAGCTGTGCTACAAGACGCCATTTCCTCCAAGGCAGTCAACACAGATTTGTACTGTTTGAGAATTGCATGAATATCAGATGTCCGAACAGTCCACCAGGTGGGGTAAAGAGGCTTCAGTGATATAAACTAATGCTGTGATTTTGCTATGCCCTTAAATATGGCCTTGAATTTCACAGATTGGTTAAAGAAAGAGCCTAATTCGTGGACTACGCCTAGTGTGTCTCTAATCACTGGAGTGGCAACACAGGCAGCCTGTGAAATCAAATTAACACAGTGTGTGACAGTACAGTGCCAGTGGCTGCTCCCTTTTTAAAAGGGATTGCACACCTTGCATTTGACCAGCCATGTTGGAAGCTACATCATATGTTTGTCCTCTGAGTTGAGACAGAGGCAGATTTAGTCACATCATGACGTCACATGCCATATTTGCTAAAGCCTGTCCTGTTGTTGTTGACATCTCATAAAGTCCAATAAACTCCTCTCTTGGCTGAAGATCAGAATCCACATATCGAAGACAGATGGATTCTTGCTCAACTCCTGTAGTGTCCTGGGTCCCATCAATGATCAATGAAAACTGAACCACTAACAAAGAATTTATTTCAGAGACTATCTGTCAGGAAATGAACACAGACAGAGGATCCAAGTGCAAGTATAACAATATTTATTGACAGAATTCGCTGTACAATAACTTCACTTCAAATGGACAGTCGATGCCGAGACGGTGGCGTGCAAAGTGGTGACGAGCTGGGTGGCGCAGGGCTGCAACGGGTATCAGAGGCCAGGGATAATCGAGCCCAGAAAGCAGGGCACACGCCGACAGTCCAGAGATCCGAGAACCAGAGTGAGACAAACAGAGAGCACGACACCAGGACAGCCTGCAACGAACTAACAAAGATGACATGTAGACACGCGAATTATATAACACGCACAAACAAGACACGGCTGGCAATAGATCACAATCAGACCATAAAGGGTGACGCCCACACAATCATTCACTCACACACATACACACACACAACAAACACACGAGGGCAAGTAAATGAATCCATGAACCGTGACAGTACCCCCTCTCCTACGAGTGCCTCCTGGCGCTCCCAGGAGAGCCTACCTGTTGATTGTAATCATCAATAAGAGAGTGATCCAGGATGTCCCTGGCAGGAACCCAATTCCTCTCCTCCGGACCGTAACCTTCCCAGTCCACCAAGTACTGGAATCCGCGTCCCCTTCGCCTAGCGTCCAAGATGCGATGAACCGAATAAGCTACGGTCAAAATCACCGTATTGCCCTGTGAAGGAGGGAGGCCTGTGACAAAATCTAGCGCTATGTGGGACCAGGGTCTCGAAGGGACAGATAGCGGTTGAAGAAGCCCATCTGGAGAACGATTGGAAGTCTTGCCACGAGCGCAGACAGTGCGTGACAATGGCGCAAACATGGTGAAGGGTTTGAGGCTTGCCGATATTTCGGACCTTAGCTGCACAGCACATACGTTGCAGCTGGTTGTGAACGATGGTTTGGCTAGCCAAAGAGCTGTGATAGATGTGATTGCCATGCTAAAGAAATGTGTCACTCACTTCCAACATTCCATCTTGGCCAAGCAGCTTCTGAGAAACATCCAGAGGGACCTTGGCCTACCAGAGCACAACTTAATCCAGGCAGTCCCAACAAGGTGGAATTCAACACTCCACATGCTGCAAAGGGCATTTGAACAAAAGCGTGCTCTTAATGTCTACTCTGGGGAACACGGCGGTTTTACATGTCCAACTGCCTACCAGTGGGACATTTGTGTCCAATTTGATTGAAACACTCATCCCAATTGAGGAAGTGACACTAGAAGTGAGCTACAATAATTCATCTGCATCCAGCATCATTCCCTGTGTGACAGTGCTCAAAATGCTACTTGAAGATAAAGGGCCATCAACACAGGGCATCAGAACGCTCAGGGAGGTAATGAGGGAGAGCCTAACCAAGCGATTCGCCAAAATTGAAGACTCAAAAAATGTGGTTCTAGCATGTCTTTTGGATCCACGTTTCAAGAGCCATGCGTTCTCCTCTGCCTCTACACTAAACAAGGCCAAAGAATGGCTTAAAGAAGATGTAGAGGATGCTCTTCAAGAGCAGGTTGAAACAGAGAGAGCCAATCAAGAGGAGCAGGCAGATGGAGAGGAGCCCGCAGCAGAAGACCAAGCCTCTAAAAGGCAAAGGAGAGAAGAGACACCTTGCCATAGCCAAATAGACAAGATTTTCAGTTCTCTTCTTGGTCCCCATACTGGTGATCTGTCAGACAAGGACAGCATTGAAGAAGAGTTACATCAGTACCTCAAAGAGCCAGTGATTGACCGGCGTAAGGGGGATCCACTCCAGTGGTGGAGACAGAATGAAGGGCGCTTCAAGCTACTTGTCAAAGAAGCAAGAAAATTTCTTTGCTCACCACCCTCATCAGTCCCTAGTGAGCGTGTATTCAGTGAAGTGTCTGCAATTTATGACAAAAGAAGAAGCAGGCTCACTGGAGAGCATGCGGAGCAGCTCTGCTTCCTGCACCACAACCTGGTGCTGCTGAATTGGGACTACTAATTGTTACCCATTTTAATTTACTTTATAAAACTTCAGAGAGATTACTTTTATTTTCCATTATTTGTTCATTTGTTGCTGTTTAAATTTGCTTTAAGTTTTACTTTGTTTACAGAATGCTGCTGATGGATGCTCCCAGCACTTTTTATGTTTGTTGTTATTATTAATATTAATATTAATGTTGTTATTATGAACAGTTCTCAGAATTAAAGATGTGTTAAAATAGTTTAAAGAGAGTCTTTGTCAGAGGCCTTTTTATTCTTAATTTTGACATTAATTTTCATTTTTACACTAGACACATATCGGTTCAAAATATCGGTTATCGGTCTCCTTGATCTGTAATAATCGGTATCGGCATCGGCCCTGAAAAATGCATATCGGACGATCCCTAGACGACACATCTGGACGAAGGCGTGAGCGGAGGGGACCACGACTTCGGATTCCAGACTAGGAAAGATAGGTGGCTGGTAACCTAGACTACACTGAAAAGGCGACAGGCCCGTAGCCGACACTGGTAACGAGTTGTGCGCGTACTCCACCCAAGGAAGTTGCTGACTCCAGGAGGAAGGATTCTGAGCAACCCGACATCGCAACGTTCTCTCCAAATCCTGGTTGGCTCTCTCAGCTTGCCCGTTAGTTTGTCGTCTGGGTTCCATCCCCAGAGTAACAGTCGCTCCCAGTAATCGACAAAATTCCCTCCAGAATTTGGATGTAAATCCCAGATCCCAGTAAATTGGGATCCCCTGTCAGAAACCACGTCTACCGGGAGGCCATGAATACGGAAGACGTGATTAATGACAGTAACCGTTGTCTCCTTGGCAGTGGGTAATTTGGGCAAGGGGATGAAATGTGTCGCCTTCGAGAACCGGTCCACTACGGTCAAAATCACCGTATTGCCCTGTGAAGGAGGGAGGCCTGTGACAAAATCTAGCGCTATGTGGGACCAGGGTCTCGAAGGGACAGATAGCGGTTGAAGAAGCCCATCTGGAGAACGATTGGAAGTCTTACCACGAGCGCAGACAGCGCAAGCCAAAACAAAATTGCGAACGTCGCGAGCCATGCAGGGCCACCAGAATCGTTGCTTAACCAAAAAATTGGTACGACTTACCCCTGGATGACAAGTCAGATTGGAATCATGGCCCCATCAGATAACGTCTGAACGTAACCTCTCTGGCACAAATAATCGACTCGGTGGGCACCCAGGCGGACCTTCGACTCGACCTCCCATGTGAGTGAAGAAACAATAAGTCTCTCAGGTAAAATACACTTGGGAGTGGACAGGCGCTCTGAACAATCAAAAATACGAGATAAAGCATCGGGCTTGATGTTTTTAGACCCGGGACGATAAGATAGCGAAAAATCGAAACGACTGAAAAAAAGAGCCCACCGAGCCTGCCTAGAGTTTAGTCGTTTAACGGATCTGATGTACTCTAAGTTCTTATGATCAGTCCAGACGATGAAAGGTACCCCCGAATCCTCCAACCAGTGACGACATTCTTCCAAAGCCAATTTGACCGCCAGCAACTCCCTGTTACCAATGTCGTAATTATGTTCGGCAGCGGATAAACGGTGGGAGAAAAACGCGCAAGGATGCATCTTATCGTCCGCGGCGGCGCGCTGGGATAGAACTGCACCTACCCCCACCTCTGACGCATCAACCTCCACCACAAACTGGCGTGACGGATCAGGGGCGACAAGAATGGGAGCCGAAACAAAGCGGCTTTTGAGGTTGGAAAATGCAGCCTCAGCTGCATTAGACCACCTGAACGCCGTTGCGGTGGAGGTTAAGGCGGTCAGAGGAGCGGCTAGTTGGCTGAAATTGCGAATAAAACGCCGGTAAAAATTGCCGAATCCCAAAAGCCTTGTGGGAATCTGGGATTGGCCAATCCACCACAGCTTTAACCTTGTCAGGATCCATGCACACCCCCTCGGACGACACGATATAACCCAGAAATGGAACTGACTGTGCATGAAAAACGCACTTCTCCGCCTTAACAAAAAGCCCATTCTCTAGCAGCCTCTGGAACACTTGTCTGACGTGTTGCACATGTTCCTGGAGAGAAGAAGAAAATATCAATATGTCGTCCAGGTAGACATAAATGAACTGATCGACCATGTCTCTCAACATGTCATTAACGAGTGCTTGGAACACGGCGGGCGCGTTGGAAAGGCCGAAGGGCATAACCAAGTACTCAAAGTGCCCTCTAGGGGTGTTAAATGCCGTCTTCCACTCATCCCCCTCCTTAATGCGAACCAAATGATAAGCGTTGCGCAGGTCCAATTTCGTGAAAAGAGACGCGCCCTGCAGCCGTTCAAAGGCAGAATACATCAACGGCAAAGGATAAGTATTCTTTACCGTGATGTTGTTCAGTCCTCTGTAATCAAAGCGACTCATCCTTCTTACCCACGAAAAAAAAACTGCCCCCGCGGGAGACGAGGAAGAGCGGATGATCCTGGCTGCCAGAGAATCAGAAATGTATTTCTCCATGACCTACCTTTCTGGATTAGAAAGTGAATATAACTTGCCTTTAGGCGGAGAAGACCCTGGCCTTAACTCTATTGCACAGTCGTAGGGACGATGCGGAGGGAGAGAAGCAGCCCGGAACTTACTGAACACTTCCTTCCGGTCGAGGTACTCCTCAGGCTCGTTTGACAGACTCACCGACGACTCCTGTAACACAGAACGAGACACAGAAGAAAAAGCAGACAACAAACAAGACGCATGACAGTGATTGCTCCACTCCGCCACCGAACCCTGGCCCCACTCGATCCTGGGCTTGTGTTTCACCAGCCACGGATGTCCCAGGACGATTGGATGGAGTGCAGACCTGGAGATGTAGTGACTGTTAAGGACTCCGTGGCGTGAGTGATGGTGGGTAACTTCTGTCCATGGAGGGCGAAAACGGATATGGCTTGTTCCAGAGGGTGAATGGGTATGTGCAGTCGCGTGGCCAAATCAAGTTGAAGCTGTCAAGTTGTGGCGGCGCGTCTGTAGGCTGTAAAGCCTGCCTTATTTGATTTGATTGGCTATCTAAAACATTTTGACATTGACGAGCGCTTTTAGACAGCTGAGGCAAACCACGCTAAAAATAACTTTTTATTCATAAGATCATCCATTAGCAGTTCATAACACCTTGCAACAGAACAGCTTCAAGAATATAAAATATTGTTATATTTTATATTTATGTTCAATGCTTCTGTGAAATCTTGCCTCTGCTAGCTTATCTGAAACTTTCTGAAACATTTCAACATTTCGATGTTTCTGCCCATCGAGTTTATTTCAGAATGTTCATTTCTTTCATGAGGTTTAACATTAAAGTTGTCTCTTCCTCATATCAGAAGTGCTGCTGTTTGGTAGCCATGATGTTTAGCGTGTTTCAATTCCGTGTATGACATGCAGTCAGACATGCGCATATGAGTAAACTGCTAGAACGCCNTCTGGACGAAGGCGTGAGCGGAGGGGACCACGACTTCGGATTCCAGACTAGGAAAGATAGGTGGCTGGTAACCTAGACTACACTGAAAAGGCGACAGGCCCGTAGCCGACACTGGTAACGAGTTGTGCGCGTACTCCACCCAAGGAAGTTGCTGAATCCAGGAGGACGGATTCTGAGCAACCCGACATCGCAACGTTCTCTCCAAATCCTGGTTGGCTCTCTCAGCTTGCCCGTTACTCTGGGGATGGAACCCAGACGACAAACTAACAGTCGCTCCCAGTAATCTACAAAATTCCCTCCAGAATTTGGAGGTAAATTGGGATCCCCTGTCAGAAACCACGTCTACCGGGAGGCCATGATTACGGAAGACGTGATTAATGACAGTAACCGCTGTCTCCTTGGCAGTGGGTAATTTGGGCAAGGGGATGAAATGTGCCGCCTTCAAGAACCGGTCCACTACGGTCAAAATCACCGTATTGCCCTGTGAAGGAGGGAGGCCTGTGACAAAATCTAGTGCTATGTGGGACCAGGGTCTATAGAAGGGACAGATAGCGGTTGAAGAAGCCCATCTGGAGAACGATTGGAAGTCTTACCACGAGCGCAGACAGCGCAAGCCAAAACAAAATTGCGAACGTCGCGAGCCATGCAGGGCCACCAGAATCGTTGCTTAACCAAAAAATTGGTATGACTTACCCCTGGATGACAAGCCAGATTGGAATCATGGCCCCATCGGATAACGTCTGAACGTAACCTCTCTGGCACAAATAATCGACTCGGTGGGCACCCAGGCGGACCTTCGACTCGACCTCCCATGTGAGTGAAGAGACAATAAGTCTCTCAGGTAAAATACACTCGGGAGTGGACGGGCGCTCGGAACAATCAAAAATACGAGATAAAGCATCGGGCTTGATGTTTTTAGACCCGGGACGATAAGATAGCGAAAAATCGAAACGACCGAAAAAATAGAGCCCACCGAGCCTGCCTAGAGTTTAGTTGTTTAGCGGATCTGATGTACTCTACGTTCTTATGATCATTCCAGACGATGAAAGGTACCCCCGAACCCTCCAGTGGTTTTGACCGCCAGCAGCTCCCTGTTACCAATGTCGTAATTACGTTCAGCAGCGGATAAACGGTGGGAGAAAAACGCGCAAGGATGCATCTTATCGTCCGCGGCGGCGCGCTGGGATAGAACTGCACCTACCCCCACCTCTGACGCATCAACCTCCACCACAAACTGGCGTGACGGATCAGGGGCGACAAGAATGGGAGCCGAAACAAAGCGGCTTTTGAGGTTGGAAAATGCAGCCTCAGCTCCATTAGACCACCTGAACGCCGTTGCGGTGGAGGTTAAGGCGGTCAGAGGAGCGGCTAGTTGGCTGAAATTGCGAATAAAACACCGGTAAAAATTGGCGAATCCCAAAAGCCTTGCGGGAATCTGGGATTGGCCAATCCACCACAGCCTTAACCTTGTTAGGATCCATGCGCACCCCCTCGGACGACACGATATAACTCAGAAATGGAACTGACTGTGCATGAAAAACGCACTTCTCCGCCTTAACAAAACCCAGCTCGTCACCACGCCCTGCAGCCGTTCAAAGGCAGAAGACATCAACGGCAAAGGATAAGTATTCTTTACCGTGATGTTGTTCAGTCCTCTGTAATCAAAGCGACCCATCCTTCTTACCCACGAAAAAAAAACCTGCCCCCGCGGGAGACGAGGAAGAGCGGATGATCCCGGCTGCCAGAGAATCAGAAATGTATTTCTTCATGACCTACCTTTCTGGATTAGAAAGTGAATATAACTTGCCTTTAGGCGGAGAAGACCCTGGCCTTAACTCTATTGCACAGTCGTAGGGACGATGCGGAGGGAGAGAAGCAGACAACAAACAAGACGCATGACAGTGATTGCTCCACTCCGCCACCAAACCCTGGCCCCACTCGATCCTGGGCTTGTTTCAACAGCCACGGATGTCCCAGGACGATCGGATGGAGTGCAGACCTGGAGATGTAGTGACTGTTAAGGACTCCGTGGCGTGAGTGATGGTGGGTAACTTCTGTCCATTGAGGGCGAAAATAGATATGGCTTGTTCCAGAGGGTGAATGGGTATGTGCAGTCGCGTGGCCAAATCGTGGTCCATTATGCTACCCTCCGCCCCCGAGTCGACCAGAGCCTGGCAGATGTGATGCCCCAATACCCATTGCAGTCTCACCGGGAGGAGCCCGCCAGTAACCTCGGACCTACTGTCGGGCTCTGCCTTTAACGGGACATTCCTTTAAAAAATGTCCCGCTCCACCACAGTACAAACATAGTCCCATCTCTCTCCGGTGTAATCTCTCCTCCCGGGAGAGCCGAGCTCTACCCACCTGCATGGGTTCATGATCAAACGGGGGACCGACCGTGTTACCTCCGCTGGCTCCCATCTCCTCCAGTCCCTCGAAGCGCGCTACTGGCCTCTTACGCTCCGCGCGTTCTTGTAAGCGGGCATCCACTCGCAGCGCGAGTTCAACTAGTCTGTTGAGACTGGTGGGCAAATCCAGCGGGTAGATCTCCTGTTGAACACGGTCGGCCAACCCACGCAGGAACATATCCCACTGTGCCTCCTCGTTCCACTTACATTCCGCCGCCAGGGTGCGGAACTCGATGGTGTAATCAGAAACTGGACGAATGCCCTGCCGCAGGTCCGCGAGCGGCCTCCCGTCCCGCCATCGAACGGTCGAACACCTGCCTCATCTCCTGCGACAGGGCGTGGAACGAGGAGCAGCACGGATGGTTGTTCTCCTACACCGCTGTACCCCACAACGCCACTCGTCCCGTCAGTAGCGTCATGACTAACGCTACTTTAGACTCCTCAGAAGAAAACGTATTAGGTTGTAAAGAGAAATAAATAGAGCACTTCGTTAAAAAAGCTCTACAAGCATCTGGTTCTCCAGCATACCTCTCTGGTGCAGGAATACGTGGTTCTTGATGACTGCTGATGTTGGCTGATGAGTGGGGAACAGACGGTGGAGCTGGCGCAGTGAGAGATGAGATGTTGCATCATCTTCCGCTTTGTATTGCAGGAACTGACTGAAATTTCCACTTTGACTGTCAACACCTCTAAATGGCAGCCCTTGTCTCACCAAGTACTTTGCGCCTTTGAATATTTTTAGTAGATTTTGTCTGGCTCTTTCTTTTTGTTTTTCACACTCACGTGAAAGTTGCACATTAACAGTAAGTGTCTCCTGAATCCTAGTCATCAGAGCTACTTTGTGACACTGACTGTCTTTATGAGCATCACATTTTTCAACTGCTTTCCTCCAGTTTAGAAAGCCATTTGAAATAAAAGCTTGTAATAATGTTTTATAATAAGAGCGACCTGGTGGATTTCCGCGGGAAATTCGAGCATGCAGCAGTTCGTCTTTGCGTCATTACGTCACGTCCGTAAACAGAAAGGAAGGAGTCCCGTCCAGGCTAGTCGGTTTTATCAAGTGAGGATGCTGCTTGTAGCGGATCATTTATAGCCTGTTCTCACAGCAGCTGAAATAATTAAACTTATCATTTTGATGGCGGATTGTAATCCAGAAAGATCCAATTGTAGGCCCGATTTATTGTAGGCCTAATGCTTTTTTCCTAGTTGGTCAGAACAAAAGTGGCAGAAATGTTACTTACTTGTTCAGATGATATTTTCCAGTGAAAATTCTTATATTGGTCATACTTTCAAGATGTAGAATCTGTGATTCTGAAGTACAGTATCCACACCGGTGCGGTGACTGACAGCAAACATTAGATTCATCCGCGCTGACGAGCTGTGCCGAGGCACAACGCACGTACAGATGACTATTCTGCATATGACTGCAATTGCAGGTTACAAACAGAGATGGCAACAAAGAGGAAAAATGGCAGACTGCAGCTTTAAATATGGAGCTTCACGCTCGCGAGGTGCATTGTGGGATTGTGAAGCTCGACTTCCATAGGAATTAATTAAAAACGCTCACTCTGCTCTGCCCGCCCCGCGCCAGTGGACACCTACCGTTAAAATTGAAGCCATCAAGTTGTGGCGGCGCGTCTGTAGGCTGTAAAGCCTGCCTTATTTGATTTGATTGGCTATCTAAAACATTTTGACATTGACGAGCGCTTTTAGACAGCTGAGGCAAACCACGCTAAAAATAACTTTTTATTCGTAAGATCATCCATTAGCAGTTCATAACACCTTGCAACAGAACAGCTTCAAGAATATAAAATATTGTTATATTTTATATATATGTTCAATGCTTCTGTGAAATCTTGCCTCTGCTAGCTTATCTGAAACTTTCTGAAACATTTCAACATTTCGATGTTTCTGCCCATCGAGTTTATTTCAGAATGTTCATTTCTTTCATGAGGTTTAACATTAAAGTTGTCTCTTCCTCATATCAGAAGTGCTGCTGTTTGGTAGCCATGATGTTTAGCGTGTTTCAATTCCGTGTATGACATGCAGTCAGACATGCGCATATGAGTAAACTGCTAGAACGCCGATAAAGGTGTTTACATGCAACGCGAAGTTGGGGTAATGGGCAAAAAACTACCTTTTCCGATCAGATTTTGTTTAAGCCATTTTTGACCTTTATCCAATAAAAGGAATTGACTTAACGTGTTTACACGTTATAAGTTTATTAAGCAAAACTGGCTTAAGAACATGCATTTAAACACACTCAATGTCTCCACCCATGTGTGCTGTCGGCTTTCATCAAAATTTTAATGCTGATCCAACACACTTTAAAGTCAATCTCAACCAAAATGATGGTTTGGATCAAAACTCAACATTGTATAAATTTCACCATGCTATGACAAAACAAATTGCATTTTGTTTGTTTTACTGAAACATATAAGTTTCAGTAAAAAAAGTAATATAATTAAATATTGGTCAGCATTTATCATTATTATTTGCGTAAGTGCGTAAGTGTTGAGGTGAGTTAGCAATGCTATTCATACGGGGTAATCTTATTTTTAGTAGTGATTCTTACATTTTTACAGTAAAAAATCATTAGTCTTCTCCAAATGTGAGATTTTCGAGCAGCATCCCAACATCTCCTTTGTGCAGATGTTGTAAACTCTGAGGAAAACCACACTAGGTAGGGTTGTCGAGTTACTGATGCTATAAGGCAGGGATGGGCAACTTCGGTCCTGAAGGGCCACTGTCCTGCATGGTTAAGCTCCAACCATGATTAAACTCACCTGCCTGTAGCTTTCTAGTAATCCTAAGACGCTGATTAGATTGTTCAGGTGTGTTTGATTGCAGGACAGTGGCCCTCCAGGACCGAAGTTGTCCATGCCTGCTATAAGGTGTTAGTGTACCTGTCACTCATATCTTTTTATTGCAGAACTTATAATTACATTCAAAATCAGGGTAAATATCATGGTTTTATCTTTAACAATGAACAAATCATAATGACAAAATAAACATAAATATCATGGGTTTACGTACATCATAGTATGAAATATACACAGAAAAAAGCATTAAAAAAAAAAAGTTATTTATAGGCCTGAGGAATGAAACAAAAAACTGGGGGTCAGATTAGTAGGGTTAAAAATATATGAACTTAAATTAACCCAAAATGTATTGGTTACACTACAATAACAAATTAAATGGGCAAGTGTTTTAAACCTGTCACTCATATCTTTTAAGATGTTGCGCTTGTGATAACGTCGTAGGTCACATGATAACGTCATGGTGGAACCTTCGGTGCGTTATGATTCTTCCGTGTTGGATTGCGTGTCAAACCGTCAAACTGCTGAAATCACATGACTTTGGTGCTCCGAACAGCAGATTCGACACACTGATTCATAACGCTCTGAAGCTTACTGAAGCAGTGTTTTGAAATCGGCCATCACTATACAAGTCGTTTTTTTGGCGCACCAAAAATATTCTCATCGCTTTATAATATTAATATTGAACCACTGTACTCACATGAACTGATTTAAATATGTTTTTAGTACCTTTATGGATTTTGAGAGAGGAAATGTTATTGCTGGCTATGCCTCACTGAGCCATCGGATTTCAACTAAAATATCTTAATTTGCGTTCCGAAGATTAACGAAGGTCTTACGGGTGTGGAACGGCATGAGGGTGAGTAATAAATGACAGAATTTTTATTTTTGGGGTGAACTAACCCTTTAATGTTTGGTGCAGTTTTCACAAGCAATTGATACATTTTCAAAACTCTGCCATTGCCACAGACTCAGAATTAACCACATTCTACTATTTTTATTTTCTTCTTTGAATAGAAGCTGTTTAACAAATGGAAGACAATTAAATTATGCAGCAACACATATAAACATGCAGAAGATGACACATTTAGAGGTCCAGGGATGTGCAGAAAAGACATGCAATATTCACAGCCAGATAATGTAAAAGACATCCTTTCAGCTTTCATCTTGGAACTATTTTTCAACCATGACAGGACTTGTCGGAGGGAATTCTTTTTAACTGTCATTAAACATCCAGCTGGGGTGGGGTGCCAAACTGCACCGTGGAAAGAAAAAGGTTGATAAACACTGTTTATAGGGTACCATCATGTGTTTTGTTCCTGCCAAGTCAAGTTCTTGTCAAGTATTGATTTCCCTCAGGGGTTAGTTTTTGTTTGTTTCATTTCTATTAATAATAAAAGCCTGTTATTCTGCAATTGAGTCCTCGCTATTTTCATCAACAAAAATCCCTGACAGTTAGTATTATTTTAATATACTACAATAAACAAATTGACTCGAAGAAGACAATGTTTTGAGTAATAACTAAGCAAAGCAGACAAATACGCATGTTTTGTTATTATTAATTTTATATATATTTTTCAAATATATAAGTCTGAATATAATCAGTTACAGTTTTTTATTTGCTTTGGTACTATTTTCACAAGTAAAGTGTACATTTTCAAAACTCTTAGTACAAAAATCCAAACTGATCACACTTGTAACACAGCGAGTCATACTTTCATCTCATGCTTTCATTCTAGTTGTACATTTTTCATTCTACATAATCACTGTTTCAAAACTCAAGATCATTGTGATAAGCACAGATAACATTTGGTTTAATCACCAAAACACAATAGTATGATCTTCTTTCAATTTAGTACTTTTAACAATCAGTTCATTCAACAGCAAACAATGCAATATGCATGTTTCAAATCTCCCTTGATGCTGAATTAAGTACAGTTACACAGGATACAGGCTAACTTATGTAATTGAATCCATATTGTTTGTAACAGTATCTATTCAGTGTGTTATCAAAAGGTGAGAGAAAGTTATGAAATGGCCATAAGGTTTTGTGTAGAACAGAGTTTGCTGTCAATATAGTAAATGTTATATACTGTACTGTACTTGACCTTTATAAGGGTGAGTTATAGTAATGTGTGAGGACTGGTAATCTGTTTACAGTATCACATGGCATACACACTGTCATGTAAAATGCTGTATTTGATATCATCTGTCTCTCTTCCGATGTATCTCTGATCAATCTGTTATATAGTCATTGACTGTTTCCCTGTTTTCCCTTGTACTCTATCCTGCTCTATGATCACAAATAGCAAATCTCTCTGTCTCACACACACCCACCCAGTCACGTCTGGTTCACTATCTTCTCCATAGACATAATGGTTTTTATACTGAACAAACTGTATATTCTATCTCCCTACACTAAACCTACCCATCACAGAAAACTTTCAGCATTTTTACATTTTCAAAAAAACAAACAAAACAACAACAAAAAACAACAGTAGGCTATGCTTATTAATCCATTTCCCCGATGTGGACTGCTGGCTGGTAGGTGATGTCAGGTTTTACTATCCTTGTGGGGACCATTTGTCTACAGACATCTATAGATTTACCAAATGATTCATTGATTAACCATTAAGATCATTTGAATTAAAAAAATAATAATAATTTATTATTTGCTTTGGTACTACTTTCACAAGAATATTTGGTTTATTTCAGGTTAGTACTTTTAACAATCAGTTCGTTCAATAACAAACAATGCAAGATACGTGTATTAAATACCCTTGTTGCTAAATTAATTACAGTTACACATGCTACAGATGCCACATTAGAAAATACACTTACATTACCTAAATTACATAATTGGCATAAAATCCATAATGCTTGTAACAGTATCTATTCAGTGTATCAAAAGGTGCGATGAAGTTATGAAATGGCCATGAGGTTTTGTACTAGAACAGAGTGTGATGGCAATACAGTAAATGTTCTCACTGTACCATATGACTCAATCTGTACTGTACTTGACCTTTATAAGTGTGAGTTACAGTAATGTGGCAGTCTCTACCATAGTAATCTGTTAGTTTCGCATGGCATACATGCCATCTGTCTCTCTTCTTCTGATGTATATCTGATCAATCTGTTATACAGTCACATTGACTGTTTCCGTTTTCCCTTGTATTTTATCATGCGCTGTTCTTGCAGATCTTTCTGTCACACACACACACACACTTTGAACATTGTGTTTATCATCTAAGATATATCACTTAGGAAAAAAGAATTCATTACATTTGGTTCAAGTTCTGCAATAATTTGAGCAGAAAGGCATGAACTGAACTGCAGTTTATAAGATGTTAAATCAAGGATTTTATTTCTGTGCCTGGCATTCTTGCACATATCTATCTTAGCAACCACCCAGAACACCATAGCAACCCCCATAATACCCTAGCAACCACATAGCAACACCCTAGCAACCACCCTGATTACATTTTTGGTGATCATCTAAGATAAATAGCTTATAATGTAAAAAATAAATAAATAAATGAAATCATTATATTTGGTTATCCATATCAGAAAATGCAAACATTTCTGTAAAACCTATGCTTATAGAATCACTATCTATAGATGATTCATTGATTAACCATTAAGTTCAGCTGGATTAAATAATAGACAAATGAAGTGCAAATTTTGATAGTAAGAGCTTTATGAAAGTCAGTTACTGTGAATGAAACATTCATATAGATGAAACACTTAGTTTGTGTTGTGAAAAGGATACTTTGTGATTTTGTGTTTGTACTAAAACAATTGAAACTATGTTTGAAAACTTCACTTTTGAAGATCTGTTGTGATATTACTAAGAGTACTGAATATTTACCAATTGCTTGTGAAAACTGCGCCATAGCAATTAAAAAAAAACTGTAACTCTTTAACCACACTTAATTATCTTTAGTTGAAAAGAAACCTTTCTGAAAGTGATTCCAATTATATTTTTCCTTGGTTGTTATCGTTGTAGCTCTGGTGTAAATGTCAATATTTTCTTAAAATTAGAGCAACTTTTAAAACTTTAATGCTATAGTTATTGTCCTTCATGTGAACGGACCTACAAACTATTTTACTTGGCGGAAAATGTATTCCAATTTATACCAGTATATACTTCTGTTGATGGATTCAACGTGTTGCTGTTTTTATAAAAGCAATAAACCATGATCATGCTGTTCTCATTTTCATTCATAGATTTTAGACTCATTCTCAAATCAATATTGCATTGTAATTCTAGATGTTTCTCAAAAATATGGTGCTTTAAAGGATTAGTTCACTTTCAAATAAAATTGAAAGTGAACACCCCCATGTCATCCAAGATGTTCATGTCTTTCTTTCTTCAGTCAAAAAGAAATTAAGGTTTTTGATGAAAACATTCCAGGATTTTCTCTTTATAGTGGACTTCAATGGCCTCCAAATGGTTGAAGGTCAAAATTATAGTTTCAGTGCAGCTTCAAAGGGCTTTAAACGATACCAGACGAGGAATAAGGGTCTTATCTACTGAAACAATCTGTCATTTTCGAAAAAAATACAACTGTATATGCTTTACAAACACAAATTATTGCCTTGAACGTACTTCCGCTATCCGTATTCTTCAAAAAGCTTAAGCTGTATGTCCTACCCTTCCCTATTCTACTTATGGAGAAAAAAAAATAAACTGGCACCGGGTTCGTTCCGTTCAGTCCCGGCGCCATGGGCAGGCATTGGGGGGCCTGGCCTGCCCTGTGAGTCACTAGTGCCCGCCCTGGACGAGCCTGTTGTCTCCCTTCACCTGTTCACCAGCTCCACGTCAAACCAACCACCAGTCCTTGCTTGTTTGCAATAGGCTACTGTTATCAAAAGTTATAGTTTTGTATATACATAACTCATGAATAAAAATAAAAATGTGCTTGGTCTGATTTAAAAAAAAAAATTTTTAAACGTATTTGATTGGTTTGTCGATAGTGAGCACAGAAATATTTGGTTGTTTGCTAAGCATAGCGCTACCGCTTAACGTTAGTTGTAATTTTTAAAATGCTGAGCGATCTCGTGTGGCAGTGCTATGGATATACGGCGTTATTTTAATCAAAAGCCACCAAAGTTGGCAGGAGAGAGCAGCAGCGATGTAATGTTAGGTGAAAGCCCTGGGTGTCGCAGTTCGCAAGACGTTGATTCAACTCCCGACAGTGCAGAGGCCAGCGGTTCCAGTTGCCAAGGCCTCAAGCAAGGGTCGTCACAGGTGGCAGCACCAGGGGATCTTGGAGTTGAGAAACCCAATCAAGTAATCTTAAAAAACTTTCCTGCACGTGTTTTCTCAGGAAAAAAAAGAAGCAGAGACTGGCTGGAATACTCTATTTATGCAGATGCTGCATTCTGCTACCCATGCAAAACGTTTCGAGCGCCCTCCTGTGCCACAGACACAACATTTACGATTATTGGATTTTGCGACTGGGAGCATGCAGTGGAAACTGGGAAAGGACTTAATAAACATTCAGCATCAAGAGAACATCAGACTTGTGAACCTATGTGGAGGGACAAAGAGAGACGGATTCAGACCGGTAAAGAAATCACAACTTTAATCAATGCAGAACATTTGGAACGCAATAGATACTACTCATCATCAGTAATCGATGTTGTCGAGTTCCTTTTAGAGGTGACCATGATTCTTTTGATTGTATGGCTGAAGAAGGATGCAAATTATTTTTATCCTTATTTGAATATACTTTGAGGAAAGATGCTGTGTTGGCCAAGATAGCGCAGACTATCCCACACAATGCTAGGTATACTAGCCATGACATTCAAAACAGTTTGATAGAGATTATGAGTACTTTGGTCACGGAACACATAGTGAAAGAGGTTGGCGAGTCATTTTATACGATAAAAGTAGATGGAACTTGAGACCCGACAGGAAGAGAGAATATTTTGATAGTTGCGCGTTTTGTTAATGAACTGAATGAGCCAACTGAACGTCTTCTGACAATTCTTCTGACCTAACCACACTGCTCCGAGAAATCAACAGCAGCCCAGCCTATGGAGCAGCTGTGCGAGTTGAAGCAGCAGGTTTACTACGGGCCATGTCTGAACCCAGCTTTAGGTTCATTGCAGAGATGGTGCACAAAATCGTATCTCGACCCCCCTAATCTGATGCTACAGGCAGAAGACATGGATCTGTTAACATGGATCTCCGTTCTGAGACTGAATTTGTGACACTCTTGAAGCGTTGCAAGGATGCAACAATAGAGCCTGTGCCAAATAAGAGACGACACACACTAAACACATCCTTCGCTATGTATGCAGTTGAGGAAATAATTATATATGAAGATCTCAGCGATGACACAGAGCTACGCAGGATGTATTTCAGTTGTATCGATGCAGTTTGTGGGGAAATGAAAGAACGCTTTGGGGAACGCAATTGTGTGCTGATGGATGCACTCAGATCTCTGGACCCAGAGGATTTTACTTTCTTGGATGTGTCCAAAGTGAAACCTTTACTGGACCTTACTAATACACCCATTGTGGAATCTGAATACACAGTGGCTCACCAATTCCTAAGCGTTCAAATGAAGGACTCATTTCCAGCCGACGGGGGTAAATGGACAATGAAAAAAGTTCCACAACACTTTCAGAAACCTCTTAAAGCAATGCCAAGCGTGATGACGGCACTCAAACATGCGTTGACCTTTGGTGCAAGCACAGCACTCTGTGAGAACTCTTTTTCCACATTAAACGTCCTTACAGAGCATTGCTTTAGCATGTTTCATCGACGCAAGGCCAATTTAGTTCCGGGGGGAGTGGAAGGACATTGTTTTAAGAAGATTCCACTCTGTCGCACAACGTCGCCTATCGCTCTACTAATGTGATGAGTAGGCTAAGCCTATTTTATTTTAAGCAGGTTTTTGTGAAAAATGAAATAAAACATATGATATGGTTATATACAATAAAAAATAGCACTTTGAGTAGACCTAGTTTTATAGTATTTTTTATTAGTTTTTATTATTATTTGTTTAAAACTTTTTGGAGTGGTGAGTTGCTTATATTTGACTATTTTACAAACCTGATTCCAAAAAAGTTGGGACACTGTACAAATTGTGAATAAAAAAGGAATGCAATAATTTACAAATCTCATAAACTTATATTTTATTCACAATAGAATATAGATAACATATCAAATGTTGAAAGTGAGACATTTTGAAATGTCATGCCAAATATTGGCTCATTTTGGATTTCATGAGAGCTACACATTCCAAAAAAGTTGGGACAGGTAGCAATAAGAGGCCGGAAAAGTTAAATGTACATATAAGGAACAGCTGGAGGACCAATTTGCAACTTATTAGGTCAATTGGCAACATGATTGGGTATAAAAAGAGCCTCTCAGAGTGGCAGTGTCTCTCAGAAGTCAAGATGGGCAGAGGATCACCAATTCCCCCAATGCTGCGGCGAAAAATAGTGGAGCAATATCAGAAAGGAGTTTCTCAGAGAAAAATTGCAAAGAGTTTGAAGTTATCATCATCTACAGTGCATAATATCATCCAAAGATTCAGAGAATCTGGAACAATCTCTGTGCGTAAGGGTCAAGGCCGGAAAACCATACTGGATGCCCGTGATCTTCGGGCCCTTAGACGGCACTGCATCACATACAGGAATGCTACTGTAATGGAAATCACAACATGGGCTCAGGAATACTTCCAGAAAACATTGTCGGTGAACACAATCCACCGTGCCATTCGCCGTTGCCGGCTAAAACTCTATAGGCCAAAAAAGAAGCCATATCTAAACATGATCCAGAAGCGCAGGCGTTTTCTCTGGGCCAAGGCTCATTTAAAATGGACTGTGGCAAAGTGGAAAACTGTTCTGTGGTCAGACGAATCAAAATTTGAAGTTCTTTTTGGAAAACTGGGACGCCATGTCATCCGGACTAAAGAGGACAAGGACAACCCAAGTTGTTATCAGCGCTCAGTTCAGAAGCCTGCATCTCTGATGGTATGGGGTTGCATGAGTGCGTGTGGCATGGGCAGCTTACACATCTGGAAAGGCACCATCAATGCTGAAAGGTATATCCAAGTTCTAGAACAACATATGCTCCCATCCAGACGTCGTCTCTTTCAGGGAAGACCTTGCATTTTCCAACATGACAATGCCAGACCACATACTGCATCAATTACAACATCATGGCTGCGTAGAAGAAGGATCCGGGTACTGAAATGGCCAGCCTGCAGTCCAGATCTTTCACCCATAGAAAACATTTGGCGCAACATAAAGAGGAAGATGCGACAAAGAAGACCTAAGACAGTTGAGCAACTAGAAGCCTGTATTAGACAAGAATGGGACAACATTCCTATTCCTAAATTTGAGCAACTTGTCTCCTCAGTCCCCAGACGTTTGCAGACTGTTATAAAAAGAAGAGGGGATGTGTTGATGCCATGAAATTTAAAATCAACTTATTTTTCCCTTAAAATGATACATTTTCTCAGTTTAAACATTTGATATGTCATCTATGTTGTATTCTGAATAAAATATTGAAATTTGACGCGTTAAAAGATAATAGAACCCATTATAATCAGTGATATTTTCTACACTGGATGCGGCGCTGAAGACAGCTTCCAGAGTCTACATGAGTTTATTGCTGGATTTGCACAAAGGCTTTCACTGAAAGATGAAGCAGTTCCTACTTTAAAAGCAGAAGCTGCTGTTTATCTCCCCAAACTGTAAGTACGTTTTATTGTTTTTATATGTCTTTTAAACATATAGTTCTGTTGCTATTTTTGGTTGAATCAAGGACATATACAAAGAGCAACTCGTTTTTGCTTCGCTAGCCAGTTACCAAAATTTAGTGCATACTTCAACAAACGCCAACAAACCTCTGTTCATAGACAAACAGTTGTTTATGCTATAAATTAAACGCTGCCTTTACAAAAATGCTACTACTCAGTCATGTATTCGGCTACAGTAAAGCTTTAATCAGGATAAAAGCGTATATTGAAAGCTAACAAACAGCAGTGACAGCATATACTAAATGAAATACCATTCAGAAACGTCCTTTAAAAGCTGCGATTGGAGAGTTTCTGCTTGACCCTCTTCATCTGGGTCTGATTCGGCTCAATTTGATACAGCAATATTGACGCTATTATTTACATTTCCATTGAAGCATGTAACAACGAATGGTAAGGGGTGGCGTTTCCGGACGCTTCAGCGAATCACGATACACTGGGCAAGCTACCAACCTGCCAACCAATCTTTGCACATTGCGTATTTCGGAGGGAGTGGCTTCATAGAAGCAGGAAGTCAAACGAGCCGTTCATATGACAGTGGATACAGAGGTGTAGAATAAAGGTAAAACATATAAAAAAATACAGCATTTTCAAAAAAACAAAGCATTAAGACATGTTAAACTGTGCCCCAAAAACACAATCAAGCCTAGAAAAAAAACCACTGAACCACCCCTTTAAAAAACAAAATGTAACACAAAGATATAGACTGTAACAATGAATACATAAATAAAATGTGTCAGGGCTTGACATCGTGACAATTGTATTGTATATAATTGATTATGAAGCAATATTCTCATCAGAGTTCAATCAGCTTTGACATAGTTAAATATGTATATTTGTGATATTTTTACCTTTTATAAAGGGCATTTTCCCCATATCTTTTTAAATATATGCTTCATCTTTAATTTTAAATTCTTAATTTTGATCAATAAATTAAATTAGAATAAGACACTATAGGGCTGTTACTAATCAAATTGAACAATTTACACTAAATAATTTACAGATTGCAAATTGAGATTGTTTTAAATATTTTTTTGAATAAACAAATAAGAAATGTAGGAAAGAATGACACTTTTAAACAAACTAAACTGCCAGTAGGTGGCGGCAGGTGATAAGCGGTCTTATTAAGCAAGTCACTGAGTCATTCATTCAAACGGCTGATTCATCAAGAATAATACCCATGGTACGGCAGCAAAGTTCCTTGATTATTACGCCAGAACGAGAGTATAGTTCCTAGCTATATCGGCCTAGAAAATCGCAACTTTTCATTTTCTGTCGGTCTTAGTAAACAATGTAACTACAGAAGAGTCAAGTTTTAAATAGGAAAAATATCAAAACTCTTTGGTCATTTTTGAGCGAGATGCTAACGGTCTAATCAGATTCAATGAACTATGCTAAGCTATGCTAAAAGTGGTACCGCCAGACCCGGAGATCGGCTGAATGGATTTGAAAACGGTATAGTTCAACTGTTTAACTCTCGGGGAGTTGGAAAATGAGCCTATTTTAAAAAAAGTGGAGTGTTCCTTTAATTTCTTTTCAACTGACGAAAGAAAGACATGAACATCTTGGATGACATGGGGGTGAGTAAATTATCAGGAAAATTTTATTTGAAAGTGGACTAATCCTTTAACCTGACTCACCTGTTATCCAGCAAGCACATGGAGTGACTGTGTAACTAGTGACTTTTCTATTATTCATTAGAATTCAATATTCATAATGATGTCATTATCTGTGCCTTTTCAAATAATATTTATACAAATATTTTTCTAATATTGCCTAAAATGTAGATGCAATTACACTAAGATTCTGTACATCTACAACAGCGGAGGAATATTATTCTGTCGCACAGAATTGAGGATGAACTGATGACATCACGGAGTAATTTCTGCATGACCAATCAGAGGAAAGGGGCGTTTCATTCCCGTCCATATCAAATTTGATCAAATATTCAAACTGATTATCCATTTTTTTTAATAATAGCCTAATTTATAAATCTATTAATTTAACTTAACAAATAATGGTGCAGTTACAAATAGCAAACTATGGAAACCCACTTGATAAACATTTAAACATTTTCATAAACTTGTAAAAGGGCCATTCCAACGAATGGGTGACATTTGCTTGTTGAAACGCTTCAAAATTAAACTTTATTTTTTCTATTTTTTCAACACTTTATCTAATACTACACATATTTAACTATTCAAAATGTGTATTGGTCAATCTCAGGCAACTTTATTAAATTTTTTACAAGGTTTCAAAGCAGAATATGGATGCATGTTTTCTCAGTCCTGTTACTAAAACTCATGTGCTGTTTAAAAAGTAAGTTTAAAAGCATGTCAATTAATTCCCTTGTTTTTACCTCAAGAAAGCGTTTATTTTATAGAAATGGTTGGTTATTTGTTCAAATCATATTTGTGACAAAAAAATATATAAATCACTTTATATTAAGGCAAGGAGTATTTTAATAAAAACCGCAAAAAAATTTTTTTTTCATTTAAAAGAAGACTTACGGAACGAACGCAGCGCCAGTTTCGCTTTTTCCGTAAGTAGAATAGGGAAGGTGTAGGACATTCAGCGTAAGCGTTTTGAAGAATGCGGAAACGGGAAGTACGTTCAAGGTGATATTTTGTGTTTATAACGCATAAACGGTTGTATTTTTTTCAAAAATGACCGATCGTTTCGCTAGATAAGACCCTTATTACTCATCTGGTATCGTTTAAAGCCCTTTGAAGCTCCACTGAAACTAATTTTGACCTTCAACCGTTTGGAGGCCACTGAAGTCCACTATATGGAGAATAATCCTGGAATGTTTTCATCAAAAACCTTCATTTCTTTTCGACTGAAGAAAGAAAGACATGGACATCTTGGATGATATGGCGGTGAGTAAATTATCAGGAAAAGTTTATTTAAAAGTGGACTAATCCTTTAAAAACTGTTGTGAGTCAGCTGTCCACGACAGTCCCAAACCTGCCAAGGTACCAGCACAGTAACACGCTCAGCAAAATATCATCTAATTATCGTTATCGATAAAATCTGATTGATCATAGTGTGTTTGTACCTGTACTGCATGTCATGTCCACCACACATTCAACTGATGATGATAATGTATGTAATGACATGCACATTGAGAACATGTTTATTTCCGAGGCAAATTAAGTTGCAGAGACAACCAGTACCTTGATCTTACCATTCCTATTGTAATTCTTTCAGAACAGTCATGTTGCACACCGTCCAAATTGACAGTTTTTTCAACAAGAGGTTGAAAGTCATGCATTGTTATATGTACACGTTCAAGGAATAAAGCCCTGCTATGTATTATTAAATGTTCTTGTTGTATGTCAGAATTAAAAGATTCATCAGTTGCTACAGTTGATTAAAACATTTTATTAATTTGAAAGTTTCTGAATCCTTTGGAAATAAAATCTGTATAAAATGACCATGATATATTATATTGTACCTGTTACATATGAAGATCATGAACTGGCAATCTGTCAGACTAACAGTTTGAAGCTCAAGTTCTTCAGTCACAGGTCATTCTACTGGAACAACAATTCCACTGCATGACCGGTCAGGGATGATGGAGGTGTTCCAGTCAGAGTCGTCTTGTCTTTTAAAGTAGATGAATGTTTATGGCCAAAAGATCAATATAAGTGAAATACATCAGGTAGGGCTGCACAATTATTAATCGCGATTAATCGTGTGCAATATATATATTTATGTATACATGCATATATTTCTTAAAGATATACATGTATGTGTGTGTGTGTATTTATATATACATAATTATTATACACATAACACACACACATATATTACGTAAACACAGACTTTTATTTTGCACACGATTAATCGCGATTAATAATTTTGCAGCCCTAACATCAGGTGAAAAATTCACGTAGAGATGTGTTCAATCCAGTCATCTCTGTCAGGACATATCAGATTTTGGTCTGATATTTAAAGCAGTCAGCACTCAGTACAAGAGGTGATGGTAAAATAATTGAAAAGAGTTTACTGAGTAATCTTAGTTGCATAATGTTAATTGCATCTCTGATCAGTATGCCTTCATAATTAATGTTCGTTAACACATTAGAAAATGTTAACAAATGAAACCTTATTCTAAAGTGTTACCAATTATTGCATATTGCTTATTATAAGTGTTACCACAACATTGTCCTGTGACATTAAAACAATGACAATACAGCACAGAACATAAGTAAATGAATATTGGATATTTTAAGACATTAGTACATAACATATAAAAGCATAAAGAAACAAAATTAATTAAGATGTTTGTGACTGATATCCAGATGTCAAGCCAACAGTGTTGAATCCTGAAAAATGCAGAGAAACAATAAGTGTATAATAATTTAACACTGTATACAAATGTCAAATACATATATCATCATCACTAAACAATGAGTGCTCATAAAATTTGGTCTATTCACTATTTAAACAATATAAAAGCTGATCTCGCTGAGGCCAGTGCTCTAAGTGGGAGCTAGGCTGGACACTGGCCACAGATAAACAAGCATCATTTCCTCTTTATTTTGGACAAAATGGCATATCTGATTACCACAGCAGTTGCTTATATCTATTAATAGATAATAAACTATCACTTCAACTGATCTCTAACTTCGTTTACTTCAGTAAACATAGATGAAACGATCAAACTGTACATACCTGTACATACCCTCTGGTCGTCAGCTGATGAAGTAACACCCAGGTAGGCACGTCCTCACGTGATAATGATTGGTCGATTGATAAGCTTCAATCTGATTGGCTGAAGAGTACGAACGATCCAGATGCAGTGGCAGGGGAGTCTCAGAAATACACATACGTAAATTAGGTTTCACATATGTGAAATTGGCTACGCATGTGTGAATCATGTTCTTTGAGTGAATTATTATTGAGACATTTCTCGCTCCATACATTTTGCTTAAAAATAAAATGTATTTTAGAGTTAATTTTCATGCGTATTTATACATACAATGTCCTGGGGACCGAAATGTTACCTTTTTCAGTGGAATGTCTCAAAACTACTTCCAGATAAGTTTTCAGCATTGTTTCCTGTGAACGCATCTTAGTATCAAACCAGATCAGAGTGAGTGCGTGTGCTGACAGGTCTGACAGTCATTCTTCTCATTCTCACCCTGAAAACATTAACCTCATCTGTAGGAGTGAAAGAAATTTCAGACCTATTGTTCAACACAACAGTTCAGGAGGAAACAGAAAGGTAAGTGTTTTTTTTATTATCTTTCTTTAGTTGTTTTCATGTATGGGTGTCATTGGTCACTTCTGAGACTTTAATGCTGTGCTGAAGTCATTTTGATGGTTTTAAACCTCTTTATATCATGATCAAACATCATGAGTGAATCACAGAAAGCTGCACATTCTGATATTGTCACATGCTGTGAAATCACTGTTTTATCTGTTTTACTGTGTTTATTAGTGCGTATGTGATTTCTGGAACAGTATTTCTTATCATGCGCTCTTCACTCTTCGAGAGAAAGAAACTATCACTCAACAGCTTCATGCGTCTGCAGACAGTTTTGATGTAATACTGCCTCGTTCTGGTAGTGCACTAGATCAGGACACACAGGTTTTGCAGGTTTGAGTCCCAGTCCCTCCTTGTCTCTGTTCGCTCTCCTGTCAATTAAAAACATACATATGTAAAACAGATGTGTGGTGTCCATGTACAAAATAGAATATTAGAGTTTTTTTTTTATGGCCAATTCCAATTTTTTGGGAGCAAATTTGATAACGATTGCCAGTTTTGGTATAGGGCGAGAATGGGGTAAGTTGAGCCAGCGGGTAAGTTGACCATTTTATTGTCATGTGACCATATATTTTGGAACCACTCATAATGTTTTTCAAGACTGTGAAAAGGAGAAGCACATGGGAGGAGTGGATGTCGCTTATTTACTTTAAAAACTGTTTTTGGCTTGTCAAAGTAAAATTTTAACGTAACAGATGTAATGGCTGTTTCATCAAAGCAAATTTGTCCATGTCTAAAAATATTTATGAGGCATATTGGTGATTTAGCAACATATAAAACCATGCAAGTCATTTAACTAAATATTATTCTGAATTGGTAAGCTAGCTAGCTAGCTAGCTAGCTTGTCCTAAAATGGCAGCTATGGGGCAAAGTGAGCCAAATGCTGTGGGGTAAATTGAGCCAGCGTTTTAACTTACCCCACCATAAGGCAATGAATTTAAGTCAAATCTGAAGTATAAACTGGTGTCATTTCAATGTAATATTACGCAACTGGTTTAGTTTATCTTTATTTTCGAGTTTATTTAATAGGAACAGTGTACAAGTACACCAAATGCTTCTCCCATACAAACCAGAGGATGTTTAATCATATATATCTTTCCACCTGTAGTCTCTAATGGCCTAATATGGTCGACATTGCAGAAAAACTACCATCAAGAACCTTTTGACTAAAATGTTTATTAGTTTCAGTGACATTTATTCATTCTTATTTAGTTTTACTCAAACTCTCTGTTTAGTCTGTTTATAGGAAGGTTACAACTTTGATGTTCAACATATATTTCAGAAATGCAAACAATTAAAGATACTGAAATTTCAACTTCATTAGGTTGGTTTTATGTTGTTTAATTTAGCTTTAAAAAAATAAATATTTGTAAAATATTTTTACAAAGAATATTTGTAAAAGGAAATTTGATTATTAAATTTGTTTTTCAAATAGGTGCATTATCTTTAAAATTTCACGTGTTTGATTCAGATTCAGTTAGATGGTCAGTTTAAACTCACCTACTGACTCGGCTCAACTTACACAAATATCATAATTTGCACCTGCTAGCCAGAGGAACACTTTTTTATAAGAAGCCATATTTTTAGAACCCTTTGTCATAGATGTATTCTGATCATTTAAAATGATAGGAAACATCCTGAAATTACTTTAAATACTTTCATTATACTTTTGCCTCATTTTCCCTTATCTTGAGGACCACATAAGTAAAAAAAAAAAAATGCTCATCTTACCCCACTCTCCCCTACAGGCACCACTGCATTTTGAGCATGAGCAGTTGTTTTTGATTTAAATTAGATTGTATAATTTTAAGATTTACAGAAAATAAACAGCATGGTCTGACTTTATAGCTTTGTGAAATTATGCTACATAAGACACCTGCACAAAACAAATAGCAGACGAACTGAATGAAAATGCAAATTCACTCTGTCAGTAGGTAGCGCTTGTGGAACAGCAGTGATATTGCATTTCCTTGGTTAGCGCTGTACACAAAGCAGCACTGCACTTATAAAATAGGCTACTTACACAGAGATCGAAACTTCTGAAGACAGTTCACTTCTAAGTTACATTCATATCAATCCCAATTCAATATTTATATTTTTCTTCCTATATTTTACAAACAGTGAGCTTGGCCTGGTACAGTATTTGCTCTGCTGGCTCGTCTGTGTTCTTCTCTTTGTGTCAGTATTCAGGATGTGTTAACATTCTGTTTACTTCGTAATATTTCCACCCAAACGACAGTTTGGGAAATGATTGCAAAGCAGTTTGTTTGGAGGTCCAGAATAGATATTGGCCAAAATAAAACTAATAACCGTTCGGATTTATGGCCGTTGGACCATGCATAACTGTTATTTTATTGTTGTTCAAATCATCCCCCGGGCCGGATTGGACACCTTTTGTGGGCCGTATTTGACACCTGTGATTTAATGTAATGTAAATATATCTGCAATCAACAAGCAGGATCCGAGCACAAATCAGTAATATGGTTCATGAGCCATTCCACCGAATGGGTGATATTTCTATCCCGACATTGTATGTATAAATATGTGACAATTAACTCTAAAATACATTTTATTATTAAGCAATGTGTCCTGAACATTAATCTAACTTAACACACACACACAAAAATAGCATTTGCTGTTTAAACCTTAACTTTATCATGAAATTATATAATTATATAATATAATTATTAATTTTTTGCATTGTTGTGACTCCCAGGTTTTCACTCAGTCCTGTTCCCCTCACACATTGCCCCCTCTAAAAAAAACTTGGAACATGCCACAAGACACATTTTCAACAGGAAGTTGCATCATCTGGATCTTATGCAGCCATGAGAACACCAAAAGTAAGTCCTCATTTAAATTTCTGTATATTTGATAATATGTTAATTAACTATGACTGAGAAGGTCAATCTCAGCGTACGGTCCTGTTACCTGAATTATTTCTTAGATGTTATTTGTTTTATAAAAAAATAGTAACTTAAAAAAATAATAACTTCAGGTAAGTCACTAGAATTGGCATCCTCATGCGGCCATATGCCATGTATTTGATAATGTTTTGCTTAAATACTCAATCCTGTTACTTTTAGTTCTGTTACTCATATAAAAAATAAAAGGAGTGAGTCCTGCTTTGAGTTTTACAGTTGAAATTGCAGTAATACTTTAGTATGGGGAACACATATTCACTATTAACTTTGACTCTTCCCTCAATAAAGTCGTAATTTACTGCTTATTATCCCTTAAATGCATAACTGTCTCGCCAATCATTCTTACATATTCGGGTCTTTATCGACCCGGATCTAAATCTAACACGGAAGGATCTCTGCCTGTCGCGATAATGTAAAACTTCTCTGATATTAGACTTGAAATTATAGAAGAATAAAATAAATCATATTTTGTTACCTTTTGGAGCTTGGAAGGGCTCAGTTTGAGCAGATGTTTTATGTCATCATCACTGTCCTCGTTAGAGCTAATTACCCAGTAAATTCAGCAAATAATAGGCTATTTTTATGTTTGAGGTCGCGAATATGAGCCCATTCGCAATCTCAAATATATTCTCAAAACTATATAATTTTCAACATCTTCAAAATCTATATTTCGATCGCTAACAGCTTTACCAGATCTATCCACTGACAGTCATATTTGATTGTTTTTAGTACTTGCTCTGCAGTAAATCGCTGAGCCATTTCATGTTTTGCTTATTCTTTCATTTTCTGTCTGAATGAATCGTCACTTCATCGTGTTTCAAGTCAAGTCACCTTTATTTATTGTCACGGGGTGAAGAATCACTCGACAAGGGGTACGTGAAATCAAAGCCCCCGGAGGGTGGATTTATTGAGAACTGTGGGGTGCCTGGTGAAATGTGTTGCTCCGCTTTCTGGTGGCCGGTGCTTCCCGTGTGCTCTTCTGAGCCAGTTGAGGTGAAAGTGGGTGTCCAGACGTGCTCCAAAGTGTCTGGGCTGTCGGTTACTCGCTGCTTTCTGTAAAGAGATGAGACAGGGATTAGACCAGCGTTGCATTCGGTTCGAGTGCAGCATGTGCTCCTTAAGAGTGTGCTGGCTGATGGGGAGCAGCTGTGACCGATCAGCCGGTGACGAGGACGTGCAGGTGTTTTCCGTTGGTTGCCAGGGCGACGCTGATTCCTCTGGGAGTGCTCGTCACATTATATAGTGCTTTTTACAATGCAGATTGTGTCAAAGCAGCTTTACAGTGATAACTGGTATATAATTTTGGCTGCACAGCAGCTCTTAAAGAAAATGGTGTCAATGCAGGCAGATCAAAGCACTGTTGAATATCAAATGTCAAGTGTCCCCAACTAAGTAAGCCAAAGGCGACAGCGGCAAGGAACCCAAACTCCAACAGGTGACATCAGGTGGCAAACAGGTGTTAAAATGGGAGAAACCTTGGGAAAAACCAGGCCTAGTCGGAGGGCCAGTTCTCCTCTGGCAAACAGTGCTTTGTTATTCAGGTAGCTATCATAAGTCCGATGGGATCGCATCATTCAAAGTATTTATTATTGTTCCATCCGTTTGTTGAGGAGCTGTTCCACTGGTTGTCGTGTCGATGAGGCCTTCACAGTGGATGATCTAGTTGACTCAATCTCTGCTGATACTTCAGGGCTGCGTTGTGGTCGTGTCAAGGCGCAGGTCCTCGATGTCACCTGGATACGGCCCGGATCCGGTTGACTACGGTAAACCTCGGGATAAAAAGAGAGACTAATATTAGTGTAGATGCCATTCTTCTTCTGATGTAACGAGTACAGCTGGTGTTATAGGAAGTGTTCCCGGTTTCCGGGTGACCTAATTTATGTAGCATAATAATCCTTTAACGGATTTGAAAATATAAATTGATAATGTGTTATGTGTATGTCAGACAAGATGTTAGGATCCAAGCGCAGCATTTATTGTTGAATCCAAAGGCATAATACACAGGTAAGGGTCAAACTCCACAGCACAGTCCACAAAAACAAAAGCCAGGAAACACAAAGTGCACGTAACAAAATATACAACGAACCAACAAACAAGGAAGAAATAACTGAGACTAAATAGACAAACTAATGAGCAAACACAAAACAGCTGAGTGCAATGAAACGAGGATAATGAGTCCAGGAGGTGAATTATGGGAAATTAAGTTCTGACAGGTGACAAAGAGTCCTTGTTGGAGTGCCCTCTGGTGGCTAAACAGGGCACTCCAACTCATGATCATGACAGTCTGCTTCCCGAACAATGCTAGGAAGATTGTTCCAGAGTTTAGGTGCCAAATAGGAGAAGGATCTACCGCCTGCGGTTAATTTTGATATTCTAGGTATTATCAACTGGCCTGAATTCTGAAATCGCAATAGACGTGAAGGACTATAATGCATTAAGAGCTCGCTTAGGTATTGGGCAGCTAAACCATTTAGTGTTTTTTAAGTAATTAGCAAGATTTTAAAATCTATACGATGTTTAACAAGAAGCCAATGCAGTGATGACAGAACTGGGCTAATATGGTCATACTTCCTAGTTCTAGTATGAACTCTAGCTGCTGCATTTTGTACGAGCTGTAGTTTATTTATCAAGCGGGAGGAACAACCACCCAGTAGAGCGTTACAGTAATCTAGCCTTGAGGTCATGAATGCATGAACTAACTGTTCCGCATTTGTCATTGAGAGCATATGTCGTAGTTTATATATATTTTTAAGATAGAAGATTGCGGTTTTACAGATGCTAGAAACATGGCCTTCAAATGAAAGATTTGTATCAAAGAGCACACCCAGGTTCCTAACTGGGTCAAACTCCACAGCACAGTCCACAAGTGTTAGACAGTTTTCTAGGATATTATGTGAAGAAGTGAAGAAGTTTTTGGTCCAAAAATTAGAATCTCAGTTTTTTTCTGAATTTAGTAGTAGGAAATTACTGGTCATCATTTTTTATATCAGCTATGCATTCCGTTTATTTTGTGAATTGGTAAGTTTCGTCAGGGCGCGAAGAAATATAGAGTATCATCAGTGTAACAGTGAAAACTATGGTACGGTCTAAATTCTGACTGGAAATCCTCACAGATACTATTTCTTTCTAAAAAGGAACATAGTTGTGATGATACTGCTTGATCTAGCTTATAATCTCTTCAATATGAAAACACAACAAACAACAAATCCATTTGTCTTAAAGTGGTGGAACATAGTGCAGAACAAAGTGCAGCCATTAAGCTGCCACAACAGGGCATTTTATATCAAAAAATTTAAATGAAAATAAATAAATAAAAACAAAAAGAATTAACAAAAACAACAACAACAAAATAACAAAAATAACAGTGCATACAGAATTATTTTTAAAGACATTCGGAATGGGCAGTTATGTAATACGTCTCCTCCCCACTCCCCTTTTCTATCTCTCTTCTCCCTCCGCTCCTCTCTGTCCTGGGTAGATTTTAGTGGTTGGCATGAAATTTCTTGAAGCACTCAATATGCAAGGCAACACTGCATTTCTCACATGCAAAGAAAGTGCGTCCATCACATCTTCGACACCTTATGTACTTTCTTCCTGTGTTGTGGGGCCAGTGGTTCAAGTTGTCAAATCTGGCAGCCTCACATATTGCAGAGCCCAACACTGACCTTCTTCCATGCCCCTGTGGCCTCATCCCATGGCGCTGGAGTAGACTCTGGGCAACCAGCCTTTGGAAGGAGTGAAGATCTCTGTCTCCCCCTTTACATGACTTGTATGGATGGATTGATGGATGAATTTTCAATTTGTGGGTATTGAATGAATTAAATAATTAATAAATACATGTTTTTGTTTTTGTGTCATGCCACTTAAGATATAGACCCATCCTTCCACCCTACCACCCTCACCTCCCACTTCCCATTACACCCCCATGTACCTGTAATAACACCAGGCATTGACCATAGCACTGTTGAGTGCCCAACTGTAGCATGGCCACCACCACTTTGATCGGATGCCAATCCGGTAACGGTTCACACATTGGTCGTGCAGGTCAACACCTCCCCATATGTGTGTTGTAGCTCTTTATACATGTAGGCTGTTTCACTTTATCCATTGCATGTTTCTGTTTGTTCCATTGTTGAGCGCCAACATCGGAGTACTTATTCTCCATATTGGTCACAACAGTGACCACGCTGTTGTCATTCCATCTCACGATCAGTTTTCCATCTTCAATGAGGAATTCTGCATTACCTCTTGAGGTCTTCCGGAAGCTCTTTGCTGGTGTTAGTGGGATATCAAAGAGACGATTTTCCCGAAGTGTGCCACAGCTGCCGTAGCCCCTTTTGGTCATCTCATCAACCAGGGTGAGTGTTGTGAATAGGTTGTCATGATAGAACTTGCATCCAGGTGGCACTCCAGCTTTCTCTGCCAAACCAAGAACCACACTTGGACCCTGACCCAGTCCAGTTTCAATGAGACGAGTGTGGCTACCTGCATATGGTTCCATCTGGTAGACAAATCCAGATGAGGATGCAAGACTCCAGATCTTGAAACCAAAGCGAATGGGCTTCCCCCTGATAAACTGCTTGCATCCATGCCTACCAAATTCATCATCTCATCCACTGCTAGATATTCCTGAATAGTCATGGTTTTGTTGACTTTATTCAGCTCTTTTTTCACTTTTTTTTTTTAGGACCATAGTATTCAAAGGCTGACTGTAGTAGGTGATTTCATATAATAATGTAAATGTAAAATCATTACTTGTCTGAATTTCAACATTAAAATGGAATCATAAGCTATTAGTCATAAAAAGAGTTAGGGTCCTTGACCGATTAGAATGAAACGCATCCAAACTGGATGAAGGGGCCTCGATATTTTGCCCCTGATAAAAAGGAAAAAAAGATCATCTACAGCAAATAATCCCATGCTATTTATCTTTCCACTCCTTTTGTGGGACTGACTGAAGTTTGGAAACTGCTGCTGTCACAGGAAAACTGGAAAGCCCATCCCCCCATGTCAATAGCAGACACGGGGGTGGGGCAGTAGAGCTGTGGAAAGATTGCTCTCATCTCCTTTTGACAGATTGATTCACTATCAAATTAAGGTCTACTGTACAGTAGAAATGTCATTTAAAAGGGTTAATATTTTGGGTGGGATGTTATGAAAGCAAAAAGCACTAAAAAAGACCAATAACCTTGATTTATTAACCCATTAAATATAGTGTACCCCATTTCCCCATTATATATGTACTTACAAGCTATTTGCCCACCGGCAACTATAGTTGCCGCTTGGACATTTGACTAAGTATACAAAAAACTATAGATCTCTTGTAAGATTTGTTTTGTTTGGATGTTTCTAGAGACCTTCATGATTATGTAGATATATATATGTCAACAAAAAATAATTATTAGTAACATAAAAATTACCTTTCTTTGGGAGGGTTTGCCTTCGCCATGCTTCCTGGAAATAGGGGTTGGAAGTTGACAACCTCATGTGACAGGAAGAAAGTAAATACCTTTTTTTTTTTTTAAAGTCCTTTATTTGGTTGTTTGCTTGCATGTCATTGAGAAATAAATCATGAATAACATCTAGAAAAATACTTACAAAAGGAAAATTACAACTATACTCTGCGGCAACTATAGTTGCCGGTGGGCTAAAATGGGTTAATAACAGCCAGCTTAAAAATTTTTAGTACGTATCCTAGTGATAAAGATGAATTGACGATATTAAGAAGAGGATCTATGACCTCTGGAAGCATCTCTTTCAATAGCTTAGTCAGTATAGGGTCTAACATGCATGTTGTTGAATTTGATGATTTAACAAGTTTAGACAATTCTTCCTCTCCTAAAGCAGTAAATGTATAGAATTTTTCCTCAGGGACACTACAGTGCCAGTTTGACGCGATACTGTAGTAGACGGTTGCATGGTTATTATTTTCTCTCTAATATTGTCAATCTTGCAAGTAAAGAAGTTCATAAAGTCATTACTGCTGTGCTCTTTGGAAACATAAAAGTTGATGCTTTATTTCTTGTTAAAGGTCCCATGGCATGAAAATGTCACTTTATGAGATTTTTTAACATTAATATAAAGTTCCCCTAGCCTGCCTATGGTCCCCCAGTGGCTAGAAAAGGCGATAGGTGTAAACCGAGCCCTGGGTATTTTGCTTTGCATTTGAGAAAATGAAAGCACAGATGGCCCAATCTGGAATCTTCACTATATGTTGTCATACGGGGAGAGGTTACCTCCCCTTTCTCTGCTTTGCCCGCCCATGAGAAAATGAGCTACTACAGTGCAAGGCAAGAACAATACAGGTCCTTCTCAAAAAATTTGCATATTGTGATAAAGTTCATTATTTTCCATAATGTAATGATAAAAATTAAACTTTCATATATTTTAGATTCATTGCACACCAACTGAAATATTTCAGGTCTTTTATTGTTTTAATACTGATGATTTTGGCATACAGCTCATGAAAACCCAAAATTCCTATCTCAAAAAATTAGCATATTTCATCCGACCAATAAAAGAAAAGTGTTTTTAATACAAAAAAAGTCAACCTTCAAATAATTATGTTCAGTTATGCACTCAATACTTGGTCGGGAATCCTTTTGCAGAAATGACTGCTTCAATGCGGCGTGGCATGGAGGCAATCAGCCTGTGGCACTGCTGAGGTGTTATGGAGGCCCAGGATGCTTCGATAGCGGCCTTAAGCTCATCCAGAGTGTTGGGTCTTGCGTCTCTCAACTTTCTCTTCACAATATCCCACAGATTCTCTATGGGGTTCAGGTCAGGAGAGTTGGCAGGCCAATTGAGCACAGTAATACCATGGTCAGTAAACCATTTACCAGTGGTTTTGGCACTGTGAGCAGGTGCCAGGTCGTGCTGAAAAACGAAATCTTCATCTCCATAAAGCTTTTCAGCAGATGGAAGCATGAAGTGCTCCAAAATCTCCTGATAGCTAGCTGCATTGACCCTGCCCTTGATAAAACACAGTGGACCAACACCAGCAGCTGACATGGCACCCCAGACCATCACTGACTGTGGGAACTTGACACTGGACTTCAGGCATTTTGGCATTTCCTTCTCCCCAGTCTTCCTCCAGACTCTGGCACCTTGATTTCCGAATGACTTTGGACCACTGAGCAACAGTCCAGTGCTGCTTCTCTGTAGCCCAGGTCAGGCGCTTCTGCCGCTGTTTCTGGTTCAAAAGTGGCTTGACCTGGGGAATGCGGCACCTGTAGCCCATTTCCTGCACACGCCTGTGCACGGTGGCTCTGGATGTTTCTACTCCAGACTCAGTCCACTGCTTCCGCAGGTCCCCCAAGGTCTGGAATCGGTCCTTCTCCACAATCTTCCTCAGGGTCCGGTCACCTCTTCTCGTTGTGCAGCGTTTTTTGCCACACTTTTTCCTTCCCACAGACTTCCCACTGAGGTGCCTTGATACAGCACTCTGGGAACAGCCTATTCGTTCAGAAATTTCTTTCTGTGTCTTACCCTCTCGCTTGAGGGTGTCAATGATGGCCTTCTGGACAGCAGTCAGGTCGGCAGTCTTACCCATGATTGCGGTTTTGAGTAATGAACCAGGCTGGGAGTTTTTAAAAGCCTCAGGAATCTTTTGCAGGTGTTTAGAGTTAATTAGTTGATTCAGATGATTAGGTTAATAGCTCGTTTAGAGAACCTTTTCATGATATGCTAATTTTTTGAGATAGGAATTTTGGGTTTTCATGAGCTGTATGCCAAAATCATCAGTATTAAAACAATAAAAGACCTGAAATATTTCAGTTGGTGTGCAATGAATCTAAAATATATGAAAGTTTAATTTTTATCATTACATTATGGAAAATAATGAACTTTATCACAATATGCTAATTTTTTGAGAAGGACCTGTATATATATTTTTTCCCTCGAGAGACATCATGGCTTGCAAACGAGTGAAGCATGGCAGTTGCTCAGTGTCTGGATGTACAAATGAACACCAAAGTATTTTTTTAGTTCATTCAGCCGAGCCTATGAAGAAACAGTGGGTTAATTTTATTTTCTCTGGTAATGCACCGATACAACTTCCCAAAGTTTTGTATGTCTGCGCCACACATTTCACCGACGACTGTTTCCTCAACGTGGGCCAATACAGCCCAGTTACTGTCGCTAATGTAAAGGTAGATAGCATCAAGTATGTGTGTGAATACACACTGTAATGCAAGTGTTTTTCATTTCTTTGTTGTTTGGATAACCGTTCTGCTGTTGGTGTTATGGTGCACGCGATATCCACATTTCCAGATTGCAGAGCTTGATGTAATTGTAATAAAAAAAGATTGTAAAAACTTTTAAGATATATGAAATATAAAATATGTAAACAAATAAATGAATGATGTTGGCTTGGTAGCACATTTTTCACAACGGCACCTATCAAAAAAAGGTAGATGTAATAATGGCAGAGGTCTGACTAATATAGTTGNTGTAGTGGCGCTGGTTAGTGTCTATAGTTGATAATTATATATATATATATATATACATGATAGCCAATCGGAGCAACATGAAAAGCCAACAACGTAGGCTAGCATTAGCTACATGATAATAACTGTAACAGCATACATAAACCAACTAAAATACCGTATCCAGACACAATATATTAAACTAACCATTCGGAGACGTCCTGCTGTAGCCGCTGAGTTGCAACTACTTCATCCAGTGCTTCTTCATCCGGATCAGATTCTGGGTCAAACTGTAAAGCTTGAATGACTGCGTGTCTACGAGCCATTGCGATACATCCACTGTCAACATTAGCACATGGTACCGTGGTCGCAAGCTGGTTAAGGCCACACACCCACCCTCCACCTTGCCCCGCCTCTCTCCTCCTCGTTAGCATTTAAAGCTGCAGACACAGAAATGGCATGTCCTGAGGAAAGCTCATTGTGGGACAGGCTCGTAGTGGCTGAAATTCTGCACCAAGGCTGAATTTCAGGAAAGAGACTTCAGATACAGTACTAGGGACCACTTAGGCCTATATAAAAGCATCCAAAAAGCAGCATGTCATGGGACCTTTAATTTAGCCACTGTATCAAATAAATACCTAGGGTTGTTTATTTTCTTCTAAAAGTTTTGAAAAATAGGCAGATCTAGCAGTTTCTAAGGCCTTTCTGTACTCAATCATTCTCTCTCTCTATGAAATGCGAAAAACTTCTAGTTTTGTTTTCTTCCAGCTGCGCTCCATTTTTCTGGCTGCTACCTTTAGGGCCCGAGTGTGCTCATTGTACCACGGCGTTGGATTAATTTCCTTAATCAGTTGCAAAGGAGCAACTGAGTCTAATGTGCTGGAAAAGACAGAGGCAATAGTTTCTGTTTCAACATCGAGGTCTTCTAAGCTGTCTGTCACGTTTTCAGTCATTTCCGGACTACATTTCCCATAATCCTCCCTGCTAATCACCTGCACTCACTCCACTAATCAGCTAACACTAATCACCACACCCAGCTGCCACACATTACCTGGACTATATATGCTAGTCACATCCTCACACACATTGCGAGGTCTTGTTAACTCTTGTTGCAATTCTGGAAGTTCTGAAACTGCAACTTCCGACTGGAGAAGTCGAACATCATTAGTGCCGACGTGAATAATAATTTTAGAGTATTTACGATTAGCATTAGCCAGCACTTTTAAATTTGCTTTGATGTCAGGTCAGAACCTGTTTGATGTTCTTATTGGAACGGAAAAGTAGTGTTTTCCGTGGCTAGGCCGCCTCACCGTTACCCAATTGCCCTGCTTCGCGGGCTCTACAGCCGGAACCGAACAATGTACAGAGTTCACTAAGCTTGTAGCATCCAAAACAGTATCTGAAGCCCTTGCATTCTTACTATCCTCGATTAAGGTTTGGATGTGTCTCTAATTCTGAGATTTTCTCTGTCAGCCTGAACAGAGAAAGCTATACTGAACATGTGACAAACGGAACACGATAAAATACTGGGAGAGGATGACATGACTCACCGTGTTTGTAGACTGATCCAACTGATCCGACTTATTCCGATGAATGCGTTGAAAAAGAAAAAAGGAGCGCGCGAGACTGATGACAAGTTAACAAGCTAGCCAGATGCAAACGTGTTGTAATAGCAATTTAGATTAAAAGATTAAAAGCTAGCGGCGTCAGATTAATGTAGTAGGCAATAATAGATATAAGGTCATGATAATATGAACAACAATGAATGAAAGTAAGAGATTCAAAACAAAGCTATACGGAGTTACGGACGCAAACCATTCTGAGCAGCGAGGCAGACAGACATTTTCACTTTGTGGAATAAATGTGAATTGCACTTATTCCGTCATCAAAGATTAAATCATTTTTGTGCAGAAAAAATATACGTACACTGAAACACACCTCGGGTCGTTAGCGACCCTATACAATTTTTTACAAAAATAGGCATTCTTTTATAATTTTATAATTTTTTTTTTCTTGTTATATTGTTTATAATGAATTGATTGAGGAATACCAAGAAGGTTGTATCTAACTTTAAAAAAATGAATGAGGAGGAGAGTTTTAAATGACGTCCCGGGTCGCTAAAGACCTAAGGTATGCATTTAAGGGTTAATAGTTAGTAAGGTCATTGTTAAATTTAGGTATTGTGTAGGATTAAGAATGTAGAATATGGTCATGTAGAATAAGGCATTCATATATTCTTAATAAGTACTAATAATCAGCCAATATTCTAGTAATATGCAAGCTAATAAGCAACTAGTTAAAAGACCCTAAAATAAAATGTTACCGAAAATGCTTAAATTTTAGACACTTAGGATCAGTTTTACAATGTGAATACTATACTTGCAGGGAGCCAGTCCACCACGAAGTGACTTCATCTTTTGTAAAAGATTGAGAGAACCCATACTATGCAGTTGCCAGAAACACCCAGTCATGGCAAGCTGCAAGGGAAGGAGTGAAACACGTCTGCAACCCTCTCTTTTCCCCCCTTTTTGACTCTCTTCCCCTTTCTCTCCCTCCCTCTCTCCTTCTTTCTCTTTTCACCTTTTTTTTCATGTATATTATAAAACAATAACTCATCTAGTAGTATATGTTTCATGTAAAATTCATTAATTCAACAGAATTTTCATGTTTGTAACCACTTCGCTAGCACTTCGCTATCTCTATAACATAGATATATTCAGTTTTGTCGTGGCCTCTAAATGTTCAGCACCTGCTTTCACTGAATATTTGAATAAATATATATATATAATTTGTTTTTTTTTGGAAAGTGCCTGGTAAACATGGACTTATTGTAAAGCTTTTTCTTCATGTCCAATAGCAGTGAGTCAATGAAGGACAATGGCATCTGCTGAACAGCATAATGACACACTAGATGAGCAGGAAGAAGGAAAGCTGAAACACAAGGAAGGTAATAAAGGAAAGAATATAAGTGTAAAATAATATTAAAATTGTCATTTAAGAAATGTCATAAATCTCTCTCTATTTTAGTCCAGATGAGCAGCAGCCCTCACAGTGGAGTCAGTGTTGATCTGAATGCTGAAACAGGAGCAACTGTAAATGCTCCTGTACTCGCTGGAAACACCATCACAGGCCCAGTGACCTTCATCTACAACACTGCAGGAAATGGTATCAATATAACAGTGCCCACTGAGACACAACTAATGAAGTTTGTTTTATGAGGATATAGCTCATCGACAGACATGCTTTAGCTACATGTAACACAGGGTCTTTGGAAAAACATACCTGTGGGGACATTTTTGCAAAATGCATGCAAATACACACATATCACTGCAGTTTCAAACAGAAATTAACACTAGAGGCTGTAAAGCAGCAAGCACTTTTAATCCTTTTCTTTCACAGTTAGAGGAATACTCCTATTTTTTTGAAAATAGGTTCCATAAGTAGAATAGGAAAGGCGTAGGACATACAGCGTAAGCGTTTTGAAGAATGCGCAAAGCGGAAGTACGTTCAAGGCAATATTTTGTGTTTATAAAGCATTACAGTTGTATTTTTTTCGAAAATGACCGATCGTTTCGTTAGATAAGACCCTTATTCCTCGTCTGGTATCGTTTAAAGCCCTTTGAAGCTGCACTGAAACTGTAATTTTGACCTTCAACCATTTGGAGGCCATTGAAGTCCACTATAAGTAAAATAATCCTGGAATTTTTTCATCAAAAACCTTAATTTCTTTTCGACTGCAGAAAGAAAGACATGAACATCTTGTATGGAATGGGGGTGAGTAAATTATCAGGAAAAGGTTTATTTAAAAGTGGACTAATCCTTTAATAAAGACTTGTTTTCACGGCTCCTTGCGCAATATTGTTGTGATCTCAAGCCACTTTGGACTTTGCATCACTTAACCAGCTCCATTTGTTTAGCTTTGTTGGTATAGTAAGCTTGCTCGGTAGCTCAGATGGTTTAGAATTGTACTTGGGATGCAGAGAGTCAGAGTATGAATCTCATGAAAGATGTTTCGGAAAAAAATAAACAAGCTTTTAGCGCCACTCAGAGGACATTTCACATTGAAACTGTCATGAAACTTGAATGATGCTGAGTATTTTCTTTTTGCAAAAATGTTCCTACAGGTACTTTTTTCTAATGAGCCTGGGCTGGCTACATGACAGTCTTTTCTTTAGCTTATTTCTATATTTTGTCTTTATTTTTTTTTTTACTTCTCTCCATTTCTCTTTTCACACAGCGCAACAAAAAGCCTCAGAGAGACAGACGGAGAAGCACACAGTAGAACAAGGTACAACAGTCGTATTCTCTCACACTGTACTGGCAGATGTTGACTAACACCAACAGACACATTCGTTGGGTTTGGTTGGATCATTTTGTTGCCCCTGTTGACACTGGCTGGTGTTTTTCATCAACTGAACATGTTCAAGCAGTGTTTATCAGGTTGTGGAATGTTTGAGCAGGGACATAAGCAGTGTTAATAAATTTAACATGCATTTTATCTAAATGCATTCTAAAACTCTAAACAATTCGTAATAAGGTATCAAGAATTATTCACAGTAGAATTATTTCTTTTTAGGTGCCCACAATAACCATATTGGGTAACACTTTATAATAAGTATATTTACAAATTATTAACAAACTATAGTTTATTCATAGTTTGTTTATTGTAGTCTATATATTGTTAATATTTACAGGGACTCTCCACAGGCGGGTTAATCTCCTAAATCTAAAATGAGAACTATTAATGGTTAATAAGTTGTTAAAGCATAAAAAGCATTATCTAACTCTTTACATATGAGCTAATTAAACAATAATATTTTGGTTAGTTACACTGAAAATTAATGAAGAACTCACCATCTGTATATAGTCTATTAATATATTAACAATGTAGAGACTATATTAACTGTGAATTAACTAATAAAGAATGCAAAAAAAAAAATGCTGCATGGGGTGCGAGTTCCTTATCTCACTGGTCTTTGGATATAAGGGATGATTTTTACTGCAAAATGATTACGTCTCTAATACAGGTTTATGTCTACTCGGTCCCACGTTATATTAAGTGGCCTTAACTACTATGTACTTACATTTAAATTAATCATTTGATACAATGCACTTATTGTGTACATATATGTTTTACATTGTACTTATCACCTGCATGTAATTACATCTGTAATTAATTTCTGTAATTACATTTATAATTACACTGTTGACCCATCCCTTACACCTTATCCCTACCCTTAAACCTACCCATACCACCAAAGCTGTCCCTAACCTTACCCGTATCCCACCTCAATAGCAGCAAAAGTGTTTTGCAATTCAATATGAACCCAATAAGTAGATTGAACTTATTTTTTGATGCAAGTACATAGTAATTAAGGCCACTTAATATAAAGTGTGACCATCTACTCAATGATGATTCTGACTCCTGTATTTGTTTATTACAAAAGAGAATGTTGTTTGCTGGTTTTACAGCTACAGGGAGAACAATGACAGAGCTGGTTTGCTCCGCACATGTGTTCAAAAACTTATTGGATTCTCCAGTACCATTGATGCATGGCAATGTTTTTCTTCCAACATACTGGACTATATATAAGCTGGGATGGGCAACTGGCGGTCCATGGGCCGCATACGGCCTGCAATATCTTTAAATACGGCCCGCTGGATCACTCGGATGATCAATTTTAAAACATTTGAAAAGCAAGTAATGTAAAGATTTTATTGAGTGTTGATTAGGAGACGCTCCGAAAGATCAGGAAATGTATTGAGTGTCGATTAGGAGACGCTCGGGTGTCGATTAGGAGACGCCCCAGGAAGGTAACTTAAAGTCAGGTACGTCTTGGAAAATCTACCACAGTTCTTATACATTTATATATATTTTTTTTTTAAATAGTGCTTTTCATGGTAATATGTGGATGTGGATTATGGTAATGCCAAATGGAACAACTATTTTTTTTTAATAAACTCTTTTTAATTAGGCTTAGTTGAAAATGTTCTCTATGCTTGTAATCAAGAATAGGACACCTGTACATTTGTTTGTTTCAAATTTACAGATAATGCAATTGAGATGTTTACATTTGCTTGTTGGTGTAATATTGCTTGTCAACTGAAAACAAAGTTTCCCAGTTCATAAAATCTTTAAAAACTAAAAATTCCCTTAATAAAATGTAAATTGAGTAAGACGGTGCAAAAGTTGTGAGTGTGGATTAGTAATCTGGCCCCCTGGTATAAAGGAGAAAAAATGTTGGCCCTCGTCACTATCGAAGTTGCCCATCCCTGATATATAGGAATGATAATATAATGTAAAACATTTTTTTTTTCTCTCTTTCTCTTCCCCTTTCATATTGTTAAATTATTGATAATATGTCTGTTGCTCCCCCTTCCCCGTTTAAAAAAAAAAATTTGATCACAAAAAAAAAAAAATCTTAATATCAAGTCTTTGTTTTCAATTTGACTTGTCTCACCATTCCATTGCTATAAGGCTGGACTTCTATTACTCTTCCAAGTGGCCAAAAACCATGTGGAGCAGTATAGTCCACCACCATCACAGTATCTCCCTTTTTGAAGCTTCTTTTGATTACCACCCATTTTTGTCTCTCTTGCAGCCAGGATGAATATTCTCTTGCCCACCTCTTCCAGAACAGATCAGCCATATACTGGACCTGTCTCCATTTTCGTTTGGTGTACAAGTCTGATTTCTGAAATAATCCAGGTGCAAAGTTGACATTGGATTTCATAAGCAGAATATGATTTGGCGTCAACGCTTCTAAATCGTTACTGTCGTCAGATGATGTAATGGGATGACTATTTAGAATGGCTTCCATTTCACAAAAAAAGTGTTTGCAACCCTTCATCATCAATACTTTGTTGTTGCAGGATAGAGCATAGAATTTGTCTTACCATGCGGATTAGCCTCTCCCACACTCCACCATGATGTGATTCTGCTGGTGGGTTAAAGCTCCATTGTGCTCCCTTTTGAAGCATAGCCTTTTGGATCTTGCTTTGGTTCCAGTGATTAGTAGATGATTCTCGCAGCTCTTTCTTTGTTCTAATCAGATTTGTTCCATTATCAGAACACGTATGTGTAACTTGACCTCTCCTACATGCAAAGTGTCTTACTTCTGTATACCACCCTGCTTGACATACATGTGAAGAGAACGCCATATCTTTTTATGTGACCACTTGCTCTTCTGGTCTTAAAGGGTCCAAAGTAATCCCCTCCCACATTGCTAAATGGCAGTAGATCAGCTCTTAGTCTCTCCTATGGTAAGTCTGCCATGTCTAAATACAACACATTTAGATAAGATGCTTCTGGCTGCAGAACTGGCATTTATAATCCAAAACTTTTTCCTGAGTTGTAACAAAACATGATTTCTGCCACCATGTCCTACTTGCTCATGAATGTTTGTAGAATTTGAGACAAGACATGAGTATGCTTTGGCAGGATAACTGGACTCTTGGCGTCCTCAGGCATCGCTGCCTTGCTCAGAAATCCTTCCAACTCTAAAAATGCCATCTTCTAATATGGGATCAAACACAAGCTGCTGTTTTTACTCACACCTTTACCAGTGGGTAATGCTTGAGCTTTGTAATATTCAAGTTCCATGCGTGGTATTGTAATCTGCTTGAGAGGAGCCACTCTAGCTTTTCCTAGCATGAATGAAACATGCACACTGTTCTTGTTAGTGGTCAATCTCAAATAACTTACTGTGCCATATCCATTGTCACTGGCATCAGAGAAATGATGCAGCTCAGCTTTTGTTGGTGAACCAAATCCTGCTGTTTTCACACAATGAGCCACCTTGAAGTCATCGAGATTGTTCAAGTCGGCAATCCATCTTGTCCATCTGTTTGCTGCCAACTCAGGTATCTCCTCTTCCCATCCGTGTTTACCTTTGTATACTGCCCTACAAAGCAAAAAGGCAGTAACTACGCAGAGTGCAGAACTGAGAAAAATGACTTAAAAGTTATCATGTCATCCAGCCTAAGTAGTTGTTGGTAGATTATTGGACATGTTGCTGTTATATTACTTTATATTAGCTTATTCTTTGTACATATCAATCCTCATATTTAATTTGATATTTTTACCCCTATTTTGCAGTTACTGTATTATTGCTTTGTATTACTTACCAAAAACGTGACACCATACCAAGAAAAAAGGCAGTAACTACAGATTCTGCAAAAACTATTTTGCCACAACTTGGGCTATGGGTGTCTTAGATACACTGTATTTGAAATAATAGGAACCATTTGTTTTCCTGAACATGGATATACCAAACACGGGACATTTGGAATTAGTATTGCCTCAGTGACCTAGGCTACCTTGACAGAGGTTAGTGCTCACCGAGTGCTTTTCTAGTTATTGAATATTTTTCCACCGCTGGTTGGATTATAACTTTGTGACATGATCAACAAAATGATGACATGGCATCGGCGATGATGTGAAGTTACAGAGGATAAAGTTACAGCTAGGAGCAGGGAGGATCAGGGGCAGGTAAGCAAAGCTATTTAAAACATTGCCTGTTAATTAGCATAATGCTATCTGAATGGACCTCTGAGAGGAAGTCCCGCCCTGGCAGCTGACAAGTGCTTATATTGTGATAGCCTAGCCTCTTAATGTTTAATCTGTCACTGTTACTTACCATTCTCCGGGTATTTTCTTTTCAACGCCAGTTCGACCATATTCTTTCCTCGGCTTTGTGCCATCTCAAACAAAATTTGTGTGAAGTTAGAAGGGTGAAATCGCAAATGTAAAAACCGAAATCAGCTGTGTGTGTTCACCATGGAAACAGTAACTTCACTGCGCAGCAACACGGTTATTTTTTGTTAGGTAAAACATAACAAGAATACAGTAATTCTACGCGGATTTACTAGGAGGATTCTACGCAAGATGGCGCCGCGGATGGCAGCTTCAGTGCATAGCTCTTCAGTGTTTGTTCTGTTTTTGTTCGTTTTTCCTGTTTTTTGTTTTTCAAACACCATCAGTTTTACCAGGGATGAACTGCTGAACATTCGGCAGTACACACCACAAAATCTTTTACCGGATTTCGATTATTCAGACGTTTTGTTGAACNGTAATGGATGTTACTGTACTCATGCTTTGTTTCACTAGGGCTTTTTGCAGTTACTATACAAACAACTACCATTTTTCTCCAAAACGACACACATTTCAGATAAGATGTTTTGTCACATAACAAAGGATGCCTTGAATGTCATGAAAATGACAATAACTAATTTTTGACCAAAAATGCAGTTACTGCCTTTTTGCTTTGTAGGGCAGTATAGTTCCTAGAGAAGTAACTTAACAGGCAATGTTACTTGGAGAAGACACTGCACCAAAGAGATGCACCACCATACAATGTTCTACAGGGGTTTTGCTGATATCACCATAAGGCCACCAAAGAAAGTGCAAAAATCAGCATGTGATTTGGACACCCTGACTTGATGGAACATTGACTTAATGTCTGTCATTACAGCAAAAGGGTCTTGCTGGAATTTTGTGAGAACGCTAAACAGTGTGTTAGTTTGATCTGGACCTGGCAGTAGTACTGGGTTGAAAGATCTGCCTTGGGAAGTTGCACCGCAGTCAAAGACTACCCTGATAGTATCTTTTTTGGATGGACATACCAAACCTTGCCAGAGGATCTATCCAGCTCCTCTTGGGGCACTACTTCTGCATGTCTTTTAATTATTACCTCAGTTAGAAAGTTTACATATTCTGTTTTGAATGGTTCATTCCTTTTAAGTTGCCTTTGCAGACTTGAGAGGCTTTGGACTGCAGCTGGGTAGTTATTGGGCATAAATGTGTCCTTCTTTCTGAAAGGCATGTCTAAACTATAATGCCTGTCTTGCATTTAGATAGATTCTTCTGCCATTTTGAGGAATTTTTTGTCTTCCACTGAAATTTCCAAGTTGTTTTCAGTTGAATGTTCATTAAAGTCATGGTTATATTGCAGAACTATTGTTTCAATAGTTCTTCTAATGAAATTCTGTTTGCAGTAACCCCAGGTGGGAAAGATTTTGAACTAATTTTGTACTTAATATACAAAAAATTCTTCTTTAGTTCTTCTTAAGATAATCTTAAAGGTCACATATTATGCAAACACCTTGTAAAAGTGGATTTTGGATATAAATGTGTGTTGACAGTGTGTGAACACAACTACCCTACAATGATAAAAATCCACCCAATCCTTATTTTTTAATCCCTATTAAACCAAAGTAGTCTCATAGACAAACCATTTTGATTCTCTGAGTAATGTGACATCACATTACTTATGCCCTGCCCACAGCCGCTAACTGACAGTCCTAGTTTCTGCCCTCAGCGAGTTGTACACTGTCCACCATTCTCTCCGCGCTCCAGTAGCTATATAGTTAAACTATGTCTCGTCAGCAATCCCGGTGTTCTGTTTTTAGATGTTTGAGTAAGCACAAGAGTCTTTATCTTCTCCCAAGCATCTGCGCCACTGAGGACTCAGTGGATTAGTTTTATTTTTGAAGGTAAATCACCTCAAAAAACAACTAAAGGCATATGCGTGAATCATTTAATTCCTGACTGCTTTATGAATGAGGGGCAATACAAGGCAGGCTTTGCTAAAAAGTTACTTCTCAAGGATAGATCTGTACCAACTCTTCATCATCCTCCAGAAGAAGTGTCACACTGTTTATTTTTTATAATTTTTTATCATTTTGGATGTTGCTGTCCAAACAGATAGGCCTGTCGCAATAATCGATATATCAACTTTTAGAGAAAAAAGTAACATTGTAAAATAAATTGTAGCACGACAACTTACTGTATCAGTAGGAAAGCAATAGTTACATAGATTACTGTATTCGGTTTTTGAAAAAAAAAAATTATTTACCATTCTGAAACATTCTGTTGTAAGCGCAGTTGAGGTGGCTGGTTGTCTCCTCTCATTGCAGATTTGGGGTCTGGCTCAAACATGTAAGGCTGGAAAACATTTCCCTCAGCAGTGGCCATCATTACAGGTGTTTATATTTACCTTACTTCTGAGTATCGCCAAGCTACAGCAGGCTACAGCATACATGACCCTAGTTACCTGTGCTTGGCCTGGCCGTGCATCACTCAGAAAACAGGCCAATCAGAAGAGAGGCTCATGAATATTAATTAGACAAACCAAAATCAACCTTTTCTTAGCAGAAAGGAGCTGTAAAAATGTATTTAGATGGTTTTTGGTACTTATACTGCAAATATATATTCTTAAGGACAAAAAAAAAAAAAAAAACTCCAGAAAAGTGTATAATATGTGACCTTAAAGAACATCTAAGTATACTCAACTGTGCTATTTTGAGACACCATGAATATGAACTAAAATGTGCTTTTAACATTATTAAAGCTGCAGTCCATAATTTTGCCTCTTTGTCACCATCTCTGTTTGAAACCTGCAATTGCAGTCGTTTGCAGAATTATTATCTGTACATGCGTTGTGCCTCAGCACGGCTCCTCAGCGCGGATTAATCTAATGTTTGCTGTCAATCACCACATCGGTGTGGATACTGTACTTCGGAATCACAGATTGTAGTCTTGGAAGTATGACCAAAATGAGAATTTAGAGATTGTCATCTGAACAAGTAACATGTCTGCCACTTTTGTTCTGACTAGCTGAGGATAAAAAAAGCATTACAGTAAATCGTGCTGCCAATGGTGATTTTAAATATAACGATCGCTTAGCTCATATCATGTTACACTTTGTTCTCAAACTGTTAATGTTAACATCAGCATTGCAGGACTATGTGCATTTAGTATGTATTAGCATTACCTGTACATTTAACCCTCTGATAACAGGATATCAGCTGTATTAACGTAAATATAATGTCCACTCTTGACAAAAAAAGCATGATTTTTGTGATCTCATGCATGCACGTATTATTGCACATGTGAAGAAAATTTGTATAGTCCTATTATAGTTTAAATTACAGTACCAGTCAAAAGATTGGACGCATTACTATTATGTTTTTAAAAGAAGTCTCAAGTCTCTAACCAAATAATGGTTTTCTATTTTAATATACTTTGTTAATGTGCAGTTGACAAACTATACATCATTAAAAAGATCTAAGACTAATGTAATTTGTTAATAGCCTATGCGTCAGGAGTTATAAATATGAAACAACATCCATCAGGGCTTTTAGCTTAAAAGCATGCACATTTGGAGAAATATTGATGGATTCTCATATGTTTGTCCATTTTCTATACAGAGGAGTAATATTTATTCAGTATTTATTGTCATCACTATGACATTGTAGTGCTGTGCCCTCACAAAAGCTTATAATTTGTATGCATTTTTAAGCAAGATCCATCAAGTGATTTTAAACTGCAAGCGCAGTAAGCTATGAAAAGGAATTCAATTCAATACTCTTCCTCTGGCTGAGAGCCAAGAACTTTTTTTAATTGTTAGTTAGGCTAGTACAGTATGGTGGTTTTCAATCCTGATCCTGGTGACCCACTGCTTAGCACATTTTCTATGTCTCTCTTATTAAACACACCTCATTATAGATCATCAGCTCATTAGGTGAGAGCTACAGAGTGTGTCATAAAAAATAAGAGAGACATACAAAATGTGCAGTGCTGTCCCCAGGACCAGGATTGAAAAACACTAGGCCAGTACTACTTTTTGCTGTGATATTGGTTAAAATTGGTGTTGAGAATTAACATGAGAATTGACATTTAAACACTGTTACAGTATGAGTGTGATTAATTTGAATATAGTTGAAGCAGAGTTTTCAAGTTACCACACATGTGCGGTAGTTATTTTTGAAATGGGAATCACAGACTAGATTAGAATTTACATAATATTTGTATTACTTTATTAAGAACTGATCACTTATTCTTTGCTGACTTTTCCCATCTTTCTTAAAGGCTCAACTGCAGAGGACAGTAAAGCTACTCTTCATGAGATCAGCCGCAGACTGAAGGACAAATTAAAACAGGAGTGTGAGCGAATATTGGTTGGTAATTCTCAGACGGGTCATCAGAAATACCTGAACGATATTTACACTGATCTATATGTGGTGAATGAGACTGGAGGAATAGTGAGTGAGCATGAGGTGAGACAGATCGAATTCAAACAACTTGATGCCAATGACACACCGATCCAGTGCAATAACATTTTTAAAGTCCGTAACGGTCGACGAAACAGAAAAGTCCTGATGATGGGCATCGCAGGGGTAGGAAAAACAGTCTCCGTCAATAAATTCATCCTTGACTGGGCTGAAGAAAAAGAAAATCAGGATATTGCCTTAATTTTTCCTCTTCCATTCCGTCAGCTAAATTTGATCACAAATAACTGCAGTCTCATGGGACTGCTTCACAAATGCTTCTTTAGTGATCCTAAAGATCTGTCCTCTCTTCCTGATGGTGATGGTAAAATCATGTTCATCTTTGATGGGCTGGATGAATGTCGCTTCCCTTTGAGCTTTAAAAAGGATGACATATTTACAGATGTTCACAAAGAAACAACAGTGAGTAAGATAGTTACAAGCCTTATCAAGAAACATCTGGTTCCCTCTGCTCTCATCTGGATCACATCCAGACCAGCAGCAGCCAGTCTGATACCCCGAGACTACATTGATCAAGTGACAGAAGTGCGAGGATTTAATGATGAGCAGAAAGAGCAATTCTTCAAAAATAACAGCAGTCCTGGGGTTTCTGAAATCATTATCCGTCATATAAGGAAATCTAGGAGCCTGTACATCATGTGCCACATCCCCGTCTTCTGCTGGATCTCTCTCACTGTTCTTCAGCCTCTACTAATTCGAGAGAGCAATGACAAAACACCAACAACCCTCACAGGGATGTACACAAACTTCTTGCTTACTCAGCAGCAACAGATGAAAGCAAAATACAGTGATGATTCTGAACCTGAAGCCAGTATCAGGTCTTTTGATCAAATTATTCTGAAGCTTGGGAAACTGGCCTTTCAACAGCTGCAGAAAGGAAATCTGATTTTCTACAAAGAAGATCTTGAGGAATGTGGACTAGATGTCAGTGAAGGGTCGGTGTTCTCTGGCTTATGCACTCAAATCTTTCAGGAGGAAAATGCTGTTTCAGCAAGAAATGTTTACAGCTTTGTACATCTCAGCATGCAGGAATTCCTTGCTGCTCTCTATGTGTTTTTTCTTAACAAAGACAAGAAAGCAAACCCATTTCTTAAATCATGGAAAAAGCTGACATGTAAACTCTCTACAAAGCCACTGTTTAAACTCCATAAGGCTGCAGTCAAGAAGGCTTTACAAAGCAACAATGGACACCTGGACCTTTTCCTTCGGTTCCTTATAGGTCTCTCTCTGGAATCCAATCAGAGAGACCTGAAGGAACTACTGCCAGGACTGGAAATAAAAACAGAGAATGTTACAGACACTGCTACCTATATCAAACAAAGAATAGAGACAGAGAAATCAGTGGAAAGAACCATCAATCTCTTCTACTGTTTGAGTGAACTGAAAGATGACTTTGTGGAGGAAATCCAGAAGAATCTGAGCTCAGGAAATCTTTCAGTACAGAATCTCTCCTCTGCTCAGTGGTCAGGTCTGGTGTTTGTGCTACTGATGTCAGAAGAGACTCAAGAGAAGTTTGAACTGCAGAAATACAGAAGATCTGATGAAGCCGTCATGAGACTGCTGCCAGTGATCAAAAACACCAGAAGAGCACTGTAAGTCTACTTTACATTCATTTATACACTGTTAGATGTTTTAATTGTTCCTTAATTTTACAGGTAACTTGCTTGCCAAGAAAAATGAATAAATGTATCAATCTGTGGGATGATAATAAATACCAATGTATCTCCACCATCAAGGAAGTTGAACTTGAGTTTTACCCATTTTATGGTTCTTAATTCTATCATAAATTAAGGAAATTGGAAATACTGGTTTGATACGGAGTACTGGACCCTACCTAATAAGCATTAATATTGTTTGTTTTGTACTCTACATAGGCTACAGTGCTGTAATCTCACTTCTCAGTGTTGTGAGGGTTTATCTTCAGTTCTACAATCCTCAATCTCTGTCCTGAGAGAGTTGGACCTGAGTAACAATGACCTGCAGGATTCAGGAGTGAAAATTCTTTCTGATGGACTGAAGAGTACAAACTGTCAGCTGCAGATACTGAGGTTTGAGTTCAAAGTTTTTTGCATTAAGTTAATTATTAAAAATTACCCTACTAAGACTGATTCTGTATGTAGTTACTTTTTGTTTATTTATTGTTCAGATTTCCCATGTGTAATCTCACTGCTCAGTGCTGTGAGAGTTTGTCTTCAGTTTTACAATCATCAAACTGTGTTCTGAGAGAGCTGGACCTGAGTAACAATGACCTGCAGGATATAGGAGTGAAGCTTCTTTCTGATGGACTGAAGAGTCCAATCTGTCAGCTGGAGATAATGAGGTAAATGGTTTTGAAATAATTAACAAAATGCTATCACAATAATTTTGTCAACGAATGTGACATCTGCTCTCGGTGGAATATCAGAACAAGAGACTAAACATTTGTGGGGATGTGATATTTTTTATTACATATTTATACAGATGTGTATATTTAAAAAGTATGACCCACTTAGACTGCATAAGTCTGAGAAAAATATTATTTGGTGTTGGGGGTGGGAGTGGACTGCCTGAAGATTTTAAATATGCACACATTCACTCTTATTTGTATGCCTAATATGCTGAAAATTATTTCGGCATATTCAATTACAAATTATATTAATCACATAAATATATATTTTCAATTCAAAACAATGAAATTTGAAAAAAGTAGAGTAGTCACTGGAAATTAGTGACTATTATTTAAGTTTTTTAACCCCTTAAGCCCTGAAGGCATGTTCAGAGTTGTTTTTTCTGTGTCATACAAAAAATTTAAAGACTCGTAACTCCAAACCATAGCAAATAGAGTCAAAAGGTTGATATCGTTTAAAATAATTTTTTTTTAAATAAAAAAAAAGATTAAATTTGGAAATTATTCCATTCTAATGCTGACAAAAATAGTTTGCTCAATTAAAATTTTACATATATTATTTGACATGCAAAAACTCAGAAAGGAAATAAGATAGGAAGACAATTCTTTTTTGATGTTCCTCTATATGTGAGCAGCATCTGATTCAAATTTTGTGGTGATAGCATAAAGTAATCAGTTACAGCATTTGGAACCAAGGTAGCCTTATTGTTTAGCCCTTGGCGCCCCTAATGGGTATTTTTAAGATCGTTCCTTCACAAGGAATATTGTGATCGATGCAAGGGATTATGTTGATTTTGGACTCATTTAAATTGGGAGCATCCACTGTAAGAAATGATGTGCAATTTTCTACAATCTATGCATGCTTCATGAAGTTCTAAGCGAAAATTCCAGGTGAAAGCTACATTTTAGTTTTAGTTAGCATCTGTGCGCCTGTGGGGTTTTATGTGTTGTAATTCTGTGAAGAATATTTTGTGATCAACTTATTCAATTATGTTGATGTCATTTTAATTGTGAGAGCCTGCTGTAAATAATGATGTTCAAATTTCCACAATCGGAACATGTTTTATGAAGTTACGGGCAATAAGTGACATTAATGCTGCATCGGTTTATTATTTACATATGGGTCTTATGGGGCTTCATGTACAAAAACTTGCACAAGTTTAGTCAAGACCAAAACAATTATGCTTGTTGTATTCTACTCCGTGAGATCTTTCAAATGAAATATAACACATGATTATCTGAGCTATATGATGTTTTTGACACATTAAAGTTCATAGTACAAAAAGTATTTAGTAAATTATGAGAAAAGATTTTTTTCAGCAAACAACGCAGCAGTACCTAGGAGTTAATCAAATTGGCTACATTCATTGTAAAGTTCAGACTTCCATCTTTCAAATGACACCTATTTTGTGATGATCAAGGCAGGAGTTTTGAAAAATATGATTATTTATTTTTTTATAGTTAGGTGGCGCCCGCGGGATGACTCAGCCCTCGTTAAGAATTGAACACACTTTTGTTACATTTATGACTGAATCTACAGAAAATAACAGCATACAAACTGCACAGGTCAGTGTGTCATAGTAACATCTGATTGCCAAACTAATGTCATGTGGACTGTTGCTGTGTGTTTGTAGGTTGTCTGGCTGTATGGTGACAGAGGAAGGCTGTCGTAATATGTCTTTGGCTCTGAGTTCGAACCCCTCACACCTGAAAGAGCTGGATCTGAGATACAATCACCCAGGAGATTCAGGAGTCAAACTGCTCACTGAAAAACTCAACCATCAGAACTGCACACTCGATAAACTCAAGTATGTTGAGCATGAAGAGTTTGACTATTTCTTTCATACATTTACAAAAGTTCTTACTAAGAATAAACAGAGGTTTAGCTGTAGTTATACTACAGGGCTGTTTAATTCTTGATTCTGATTGTTTGACAAACGTTCTAAGGTGTACAATTATTTCCAGTAAATGCATGGCTAAAGTAGTTCCAGGCAGGTCTCAACTGCATTACAGTTCCATATCACTTCACCAAATGATTTCAGTTATTTAAAAGTCCTTGCATCAAACAATAGGATAAAAATTATAAACTATTTCATGATTTTACCACAGAATAAGGTTTTATCTATGGAAAGCATGCATTCTCCCGCTCTATGTCCCATACAAACAAACACACATACAGTACACACACGCAAACATATACACGCAAAATAGTGTAAAATAGTGTCTGATATCTAGCTTTCCTCAACGGGTCCCAACCAGCACACCCATGTGGGACACAAAGGGGTTGCACTTGAGCTGATATCTGGGGCAATAATGGGGTCTTGATGCATTAAAGGTAATGTACCTAGATTAATTGCACAAAAAAGAACACAAATCTAGATTAATGAAAGTGCAAAAATCCAGTATTACAGAATATAACATTATATATGAAGAGTATTACAGAATATTACCGCAAGGCATGTTCAAATATGCAGCTGTAACACTAATAAATGGCATAATGACATAATAATATACATCATATACATTGTTATGATAAATGCTTTGATATTTATAATGAACTTTAAAAACAGGTAAATCACATCTGTTCATTGACGCACACTTCCACCTCACACTTTCAGTTACTCGCTCTTGCCATGGAAAATAATAATAACTTTATTTATATACCACTTTTAAAGCTTTACAGATCCAGATCCTTTTAAAGAATTACAGATCCAAGAGGTAACATAAAAATTTAAAACAAAACTGGCCCCAACAGGGAGCCCGGAGAAACATCACAGTTAATTGAACAAGGAGAGGATAAATCATCTCCAACTAACTCTACAAATGTTCTATTCAACAAATAAGAACAAATCCAATCCAGTGCCCCCCCTCCTTGCAACTCCCACCCATCTATGCAATGTAACAATTAAAATTTAACTGTATACCTAATAATATTAAAACACCGTATTCTCCAGCCAGTATTATCCTCTGCCATCAATAAATCATTTGTCATTCTTAACTTCAAGTTAATAGATAGTGCGCACGGACATTGAAAGGTTCGCGCACTGAACTGTGCACAAGATGGAGTGGGACACGCAAAATGAAGTAAGGCTTATACCCGCCGCTTAAGACTTTCACACACAGCACAGAGAAACTTTCCAATAAAGCGACCAAACTGCCTGTCAAGTAATAGACGAAACAGACAATGATTTTATCTTTTTTAAACGAATGAAAGGCAATGTGGATAAACATTCACAACCACAATATACAGAACACCACTCAAAGATATAGAAGAAAATTAATAAAAACATTTTGGATCAATAAACCTTAAAATATATATATATTAATAACTACAGAAAGGCCACACTGCAGATAGATATGCATTTCACATGTCGGCAAATCAAATTAAATCTGCTAAATTGCCTGTGC
>RJVU01066360.1:49162-61340 GCA_003731715.1 Anabarilius grahami | reverse complement strand
TCAAACAATAATTTACAGAATTGAATTAGAACAGAATATAAAAATAGCCTAATTAAAAAAATCTAATTACAACCAGCTGAAATGTTTTGAAATCACTTGTACCCTACCTGATCGGAAAAAAATCCAGTCTTTCACGCAATCTGCCTGTGCCCGTTTGAGTCTTTTCAAATAGCATGCTATAGTCAGCTCGTTAATGTTTGCCGGCAGAAGCGCGCCGCAGTGTTTGTCGTTGTTGAGCGGTAGGACATGAGCTGATGGCACAACTTGCATCATACGTTTTTTGGATCATCTTTTATCATTTCAAAATGCATCCAATTCTACACTTTAGTTTTTCTTATCCCAGACATTGTTAAAGATTTAATCCCTGCCGCCAAGATGCTCCTCTGTCGGTCACGGATCATAGAAGTGAAACTATAATTGGTCACAGGGGTGGTTGGATTTATTCACGCACATTAAAAATATTTATTAAAAGCTTCTTTCTTTTCACATTTTTATTTACAGCATTATTATAATAGGCTGTATATTAACCTATTGGGAGAGAACCGGCACATCTATGTGAAATCAGATATTGAGTGCCCCAATATCTCGATTTATAACACCTCTGCGAAGATTTGACTGTGAGATTGGTAGTCGAATCAGGCTCCTCCTATCGAAGCATCGACTATTCAGGGTCACCCCTATTACAATTATATGCTTTTATTGTTGTTGATCGATGATTCGAGAGATTCTGTACTCATTCAGAAGATGTGTATAACCCTAGTGTATAACAGTAAAAACATGGAAACCTGGAAAATTCTGTGTTTGGCAGGGAAGCGTTTTCTCATAAATAACAGAAAATTTCATGTTTTGTAGGGAAAGAGTTAAAAGGGCAGTTTCTGTATTGTGTTTTTTTCTAAAGCCTGACTGAAATTTCTCAAAAATGTTGTTTTCATTTATCAGGTTCTTGGCTACTGCTTTTTCTATTATAGTAATTAATTAACTAATAAAGTAATTGACTCCCTAATATTAGAGACCTTATCCACAAAAACTGTCAAAAATGAATTAGTCTTTTGGACAATAAACAACACTTGGTAGTGAGTTAAATGTGGGGTATCCATTTTTTTCAACTATCGGCCCGACTAACTTTCAAACAACAAACGTCTAATCAATCAGCATTAGGGGGCATATGATGGTCAAGGAGAGAGAACGAGCAGGAGGGAGATTTGAAATAAGAAAAAAAAAAGCAGAATGAGAGATGGGACACAATACAAAACAGCTAAAAAGAATATCACTGGAATGAAGGTTTATGACTGGGCAAGCGCTTTAGGACCCGCGTTTATATAAGAAAAGCTTTCCAGCGCAGGAGAGAGCTAAGTAGGAAGGCCTGAAAACTTGTGTGTACTGTACGTAAATTTTTTTGTGCTTCCTTGTCGTTCGTTCATCATCTGCGCTTCTTGTTGTACGTCAGCTGTGATAAACAGACATCCACTCGCATTGTGTGTGTAACAGCGAGAGTTTTGCAGTTAAACCACTGCACGCTGATGATTGCAAGAGAATGCGGTGTTTAGCATCATTGGTAGTGCATTCACCTCACAATGCCCGTGGTGGCCAACTGCGCATAGGTGTAAAGTGCTGCTAGCCAATAGGAATGGAGGAAATTTCAGGGAGGCGAGCCAAAAATACTACTTTAAATTAGAGGTTTGAATCCCACTACAAAATTAATTCGTAATTGTTTTTCATCTAGATACAATTTAAGTACGATTAACATATAATAAATAAACTTTGTCCACAAAGATAAAATACAACTGTTAAGAATTGTTATTGTGTAGGATGTATAAAATGTGCAATGATCTTAATAAACATTTCGTCGCTGCCCGATGAAACTCACGTATGTCCAAAACGGTTACTTTTCAGGAAGTGAAAAAAACACCGTATTTCAAAAGCAGTTGAATGTAGCGTTGTCATACTTGGTATGGCATCTTTACATGTAACCATATTCTTGCCAGTGTAATGATATAATCCACATTTGACCAAAATTGAGTTTAAATGGACATACGTGCATATTTTACAGTAACGGTGGTCGATACGCGTTCTTCCGATCATTAATTAGAATGGCCAAGTCGCGTTTCATATTGACAGATGAATACGCTCAGTTTATTAAATAGCCTACGTCTTAATATTAAATAAACTAAGCGTATTTAATGAACTAATTATAAATTTATTAAATGTCTCTTGCAAACTATGAAGGGACAATGAATCAATACACTGACATGGTAATGCTAGACAGATACTTTGTTTGCACGGTCCTACTGTAATTTTGTCACTCCTAGACGTACGTCTGGCGTCAGGGGGGAAACGTTTACCTCGATAAAGGAAAGTCATTGTCTCACCAGGCTATGTTTATTTGGCAATGCATTGCAGAAAAGAAAAGTGAAAATGAAGATGCAGTTCCAGTAAACTCCAGTTACCAGTTCATGTTTATTCTTCAGGTGTTTCAAGCAATACCAACTAATCAGACTCAATACTGATATTACAGGTGGAATTATAAAATAGCAACAGGCCTTAAAGGGATAGTTCACCCAAAAATGAAAATTCTGTCATAATTTACTCACCCTCAAGTTGTTTCAAAACTGTATGAATTTCTTTTTTCTGCTGAACACAAAAGAAGATATTTTGAAAAATGTCTGTAACCAAACAGTCGATGGACCCCACTAACTTCCATAGTAGGAAAAAAAATTACTATGGAAGTCAAAGGGGTCCGTCAACTGTTTGGTTACAGACATTTTTCAAAATATATTTTCTTTTCAGAAAAAAGAAATTCATACAGGTTTGAAACAACTTGAGGGTGAGTAAATGACGACAGAATTTTCATTTTTGTGTGAACTATCCCTTTAATGCAAGATTTTAATCATGTCTTTCCGGTCAGAATTGGCTGATAGGAATTCCAAAAATTTCAACAGATAAGACCAAGTCATTTTAAAACATGCACATAAACAATTACATGACAATACACAATAAATAGAACATTTAATTAATAAATTAATCAGTAAGTCAGGACAGCCCATTCATCCAGGTAGTGAAATTGCATCACTCATGGTCAAGTGCATTGTAAAATGGATGAAAGTCCTTGGGTAAAACATGTTTCAGTTCTTGAAGGTGCTTGAACTTCAGGGCTTTAATTTTTGGGGAGGATGTATAGAGTTGGGCCACGATGACACACGTCTTCCTCAGGGATGGGGATGTGAAGGGTTGCCAGTTGTCAGAGTGTAGTAATTTAAACTCCATACTGCCATCCACATTGTATCTAATAGATAGATTAAAGAAAAGAAGGGGGGAGGGGTGTCGGGGGACATAGGTCACAGAGATAAGAGGGAACCAAAAGCATTTTTAGATTTATGAAACCAAATATTTTAATATGATATGGCTAATATTTCATGTATTTGTGAAAAAGTGTGTTAAAAAAAAACAAAACACCTGACTGCTCGAAGGTCATGCACTTAAGCATGCATTTAAGTTTGGCATTGCTGTTTGTGTGTGTGTGTGTGTGTGTGTGTGAGCCCACTAGTAGCTGACAGAAATGTAAAAATAATGACAATAAGTTACTCACCTTCATTGACATGTGTGTAATCTGGCTAATTTTCTGGATCGTGTTCAAGTGAGTCTTAGAATAATAAAGAGAAACACATTTAGTACAACGAATGCACTGTTCACATCATTCAGATATAAGATTGCATTCATTTTGACTGGTAATCGATTAAATATGCTAGATTTGTAATTAGTAATGGGCTTTAGTCTTTAAGTCCTACTCAAAACTAATGTGAGGTGGAGGCTGAAGTATAGTCTAATCTGAGAAGAAAAAAAAGAAGAAGAATAATACTTACCCTCACTGGCAGCTATTTCGGAATGATTTTCTTTATCACTTTCCAGAGAATCTAACAACAATAAAGATAAAATGCATTTAGCACACTGAATAGCCTACAATGTTTGAATAATTCAGAACTGAGCTTGCATCAGTAGCTTTCACCAGCACAGTAACTATACATTTTGAATTCTATGTGATTAAAGGGATAGTTCGCCCAAAAATGATATTTAAGCCATGATTTACTTCAAGCCGTTCGAGATGCATCTTTTTTCAGACGAACACATTTTCAGTTATTTTAGAAAATGTCTTAGATCTTTCAGTGGTTATAATGTGAAGCAATAGGGTCCGGCTACTTCAAGTCCGAAAATGTGCCTGCATCCTTCACAAAAATAATCCATCCGGCTCCAGGGGGATAAACGAAGGCCTTCTGAGGGTAATCCGTGCGGTTTTGTCATAAAAATATACATATTTAAAACTTTATAAACGAAAATAACTGGCTTCCGGTGGCGGTCGGCGCGTGTTCATGGAGATGGATGCTGGCGTATAACGTAGGACGTAGCCCAGTTATTTTCGTTTATAAAGTTTTAAATGTATATTTTTACGACAAAACCGCAAGGATTACCCTCAGAAGGCCTTTGTTTATCCCCCTGGAGCCAGATGGATTACTTTTGTGAAGGATGCATGCACATTTTGGGACTTCAACGATGTGGACCCCATAACTTGACATTATAACCACTGAAAGATTGAAGTCATTTTCTAAAATAACTGAAAGTGTATTTGTCTGAAAAAAGATTGACATAATGCATCTCGAACGGCTTGAGGGTGAGTAAATCATGGCTTAAATATCATTTTTGGGTGAACTATCCCTTTAAAATGTTTTAATTTAGCCACATACAATTTGATGGGTTAGTACTTGGAAATGCAACAGCAGTTTCTTGGATCAAGGGAACCAAAATAACATGTGTGACAGGCTTTCATCTTAATGTGCAACACATCAATAGGCTTTAGGTTGCTGTATAGGTAGCTGCTACTGGGAGAAAATAATTTAAGCCTAAAGTACCTACCCTCATTGGCAGCTGTCTGAGAACTGTCACTTTCAAGTGAATCTAAGAATGACAGAGAGGAAAACTAGTTAAGATTTCAGTAATGAATACAATGTAGACTTAATTGTTTGGCTGACTCAATTCTATTTTCCTACAAACCTTCCTCCTCATTGTTGACCCTCGCAATCGCCTCAATAACAGCCCTATCATAGTTAACATTCATCAATTCACACAGCTCCTTTACAGAGACAGATATCCTGAAGGAAGGGAGAAAAACAGATCAGAAAAAATATAGCGCTATGCCCAGTCAACATTGTTTCACTTCACTTCGGAAATCCGTGCGTTAACATCTTCACAATAAAAACGTAGCAAGATAACTCTAGTGCTGGACATTCTCAGCCTCTGGCAAGCGGTGATAGCAGTATGAGTGAGGCATGTTCTAGTGACAATCATGACAGTAGCATTACAGGCTATAATTTGATCAGTTTGACTAAGAAAAAAAGAAAATTTTGAATCCTATCAATGAGACCGAGTTTATTTACATACTAGCAAGCAAACTAATCTGTGAAGAACTAGATTAGAACTAAACTGTGGAGAGCTTCAATGTCGTACTTTCGTTAGCCAGGTTCACAAATATAAAAATAAATAAAAATATTCGGTGACAATTACTTCGTCTAGACCATTTACCGATAAATAATAGTTGTGAATATATAATAAACTTGAGAACAGTTGTCAAAAACAAACGTTTGCTGATACTTTACCTCACAGTGTTATTCGGCTATCCAGTGCTGAGCTTCGATGAAACTTCACGAGACCGGCGAGATGCTTCCACAGGGCGGGAGATATGCGGCGTGATTGACAGCTTTGACACCAAATGGATATACGTGAAAATCAGATGACATGATTTCACAACTTTTCATTGGCCATTTAGATATGTGAAGCATACTGTATACGGAAATGAACCTGGACATTCAAGCCGTCGAAAAATCTCAAAATCGGCAAAATGGACATACGTGGTTTTCATCGGACAGCGACGATTTACATTAGAATAGGGTATAGTTATCTTTAATATAGAAAATATTTGAACGTGAATAATTGAAAATAACATTTTGATCATTTTACAGACCTTTTATGTTTTAGATTTTTTTTTTTTAAAGAGATTCACATTATATTTAACCTATATATGAAATATAACCCAATAAACATCAAAAATTGTAAGTTTCTAAATATTTATAGAACAATAATATACATATTATTGACAGTAGCAGGCAATGTCTCGTTCCCTGTTCTCAGGGAATGAGGGTTACAGTCGTAACATGAGACATTTCCTTTCGAAAGGGAACTCACACTGCATCCTAGAATGCATATGGGGAACGGAATACCCATGCCACCATGTTGAGGGGAGTGCATGCCAAAATGGCTGAGAAGAGAGCAAACACTCAACCCCTGGTCACAGGCTGTCAGTGACATAACTCCCTACAGCCACTGCCCAGGCTAAAAAGCCTCAAATGCCTCCACAGAGTGAAGGCCTGCCAAGGCCGCTCAAGGGCTTGGAACCAACAGCTTCAAAAGAAGGGGTTCCTTTAAGGGAGAATGGCCAGTGGGCCGAGAGGAGTGTGGCCAGTCACTTACCAGGGGAACAAAAGTCAACCCCAAGGGCCACAGGCCCAGACAAGGGCTAGTCAGGCCAACAACCTGTCTGAAAAAACAGAATCTCTACAAACTTCCTCAGAGAGGAAGAAACCTGTGAGAAGGACTGCAAAAAGGCAGTACCGACTCACCGGACCAGATATGGGCATCCCTGGGAGTAGAGCTCAGCAAATTGCCTAAACCCTGAAAGAGGGGAGCAACCTTCTCAAGCCGAATGTAAAAATGGCCTGCCAAACTTTAGCAGTCTAAAAATGGCAGTGATCAATATCAAGCACTAAGCCGGACCCTCAGAGGGAGTTCCAGAACGTGAACAAACTCATCATCAGGCCCAGGCTTCAGGCCTGATGTCAGTGCATTCGCAGAACAAGAAAAAGGGTACAGGAGGAAAGAAGAAAAAGAGGAGAGAGAGATGGAAGAACCCTCAAAAGAGAGGAAACACTGGCTTTGCATCACCTCTCTCAGATCCTGCTTTTTCTTTCAAGCATTGCGCCTTCTCTGAGACCTGCTTCTCTGAGGAGGAGGGGCCCGAGAGGTGATGCTAGACCTCTGGCCCTGTCTATGATCCTCAGACCATGATGGGCCAGGTCCCCCTGGCTGCAGATTCGGACCGGCGCGGTATACAGGATATAAATGCTGCTGAGCACGCTCTCGCCTCCCCGAACTTCCCAACCACCGCCTCAACAGCGGTCCCGAAAAGCTCAAGCGGCGAGATCGGCGCATCCGTTGCCACCATCGCTCAACCAATCGCAGCAGCAGTTTGTTTGGTGGCGTGGAGAGTCAGGTCTGTGGTGCGCCGCAGCTCAGCCACCGCGTCAGGGAAAGACCCTGGCCTTGGTCCAAATTTTTCAACAGGTCGGCCTGATATGCTTGAAGCACTGCCATAGTGTGCAGTGCAGCACCAGCCTGACTTGCAGCCGCGTATGCCCTGCCATTCAACTATGAAGATGTTTTTAGTGGTCTAGTAGGCAGGGCCGGAGCCTTCAAAGATGAAGCTTCACCACCAACAAGATAGTTTGCAAATGTCTCATCGATAGGGGCATGGCCACATTTCCGTGCTCAGGTATCCCCTCGACAGTGGCATAATTCACATGCCCAGACCAATGAATACGGGCTGATTAAGGGTTTTTCCATGCCTTCTCGATCTCTGAACGGAGAGCTCAGATGAAACACTCTCACTGCCCTCAACAACTATCACCTGCTCTTCAGTGTGGCTTGAAATGGCATCCTCATCGAGCAGATCACTCTCGTGATCCGCCGAATTGCGAGAAAGAGAAACACCTTTCTCTAACTTTTCGGCGAGCTCCACCTGTGAGCCCCACGACTTGAGTCTCCTCTTGGCTTCAGAATAAGAAGGACCTGAGCAGCCAGGTGCAGATGCCTGTCCCTCTCCCCTCAACAAGATTGACAGGCGAGAGCATAGGCAGACACTCACAATGAACGCAAACAGATCCCTCAAGAACTGAACGTGCGTGCTCCTCACCCAGGCAGTGAACGCACAAGTCATGTTTGTCATCCGGTGTTAGATATCTCGGACATGGATCAGCACAACGTTTGAAATGCTTCTCAGACATGATCAAAAAGGTTCTTACCTTGAAACAATCACAACAAACAAAACAGTCACTGAAGACGAAAAGAGGATGACATGTTCTCTTGGTGCCCCTTATATACTGTCTGGTCGCATTAGTATGACGTCATAGGATATTGCCGGCTAATAGGTATAGCGTGATTCAACTTGTAACGCGAGGGTGTTTCCCCATATGCGTTCTAGGAGGCAGTGCAAGTTCCCTTTCAAAAGGGAACATTTCCATTGATAAATAAAAAAAATGCTTTTTTACATTTTACAATCCTGCATGGACCAACATGGCTGTCTAAAGTTAAAACAAAAACAAACAAAGACAAATAAGGCAAGAGCAAACCACAGTGGATTCAGCATGTAACAGACATCCATAACAAACAAGATCCAGAGTTATATTTTTATGATACAATAATTACAATATATACATTCAAAACCAGGGAACATGAGGGTAGTCACTTTCCTTTTTCTGCTGCCCATCTCTTCCTTTCAGCCTTATAAAAGGAAGACTGACAGAACTCTCCCCAAGTCATCTTGTAAGTCATTCCCTCTTTTCCGACACTCTGGAAGGACAATAGACATATTTCCCGGCCACTCCAGGGAACCCAGTATGTATGTGTGGACTCTCTGGGCCTTGTTTGAGTGGCTTGTGGCAGAACCTACAGAAGCAACCAGTGGGATGCTGCTCCATGGCCTTTCCTCCATTACCTGTCTTGCCTCTGTAGAACGCTGCTTTGCGGCCTGTAGCTCTCGATTAAAAAAAGGTGTTTCGGCAAAGTCAGCAAACGACATGTGAGGGTCTCCAGGAGTTTCTCTGAACTGGTGTTCAGGGATGAACTTGTGTTCATCATCTTGGCCAGGTATTTCACATAACGTGAGATATGCTGTTTCGTGGTAGGGTATAAGAGGATATTGGGATCCTTGGAGGCAGCCTGCACAAGGGCAGCATACTCTGCATCCTCCTGGCTGAGACGGTCTTTCTGCCCATGGTGCTTTGCCTGAAGGCCATCAATGGAATCCCTCATGGGCTGTGTCCATCGAAAAAGGTCCAGGACAAAAAGTAGACCGCCTCATTTTCACTTTTATATCTGAAATATCTGTAGTACAATACAGTATAAATAAGGAATAATTGAGGGATGAAGATGTGAGCTGAATTACCTTTTACTTTGTTTGGCTGTGCAGGCTGGATCATTGTTTGTGAGCCAAGAGTTATACTACCGGTCATGTGGATCATGTGACATTGAAGACTGGAGTAGTGATGCTGAAAATTCAGCTTTGCCAAAACAGAAATAAATTGCATTTCAAAATATATTCAAATAGAAAAAAGTTATTTTAAATTGTAAAAATATTTAACAATATTACAGTTTTTGCTGTATTTTAGATCAAATAAATGAAGCCTTGGTGAGCAGAAGAGTCTTCTATATAAGAAATCCATCCAAAAACTTGTGATCGGTAGTGTATATTTTGTGTTTTAGTGAGTGAGCATATTTGTAAGTACAACAAGTCAAGTTTACCTGAGCAAAGTGTTCCTCCCTCACCTCTTCAGGTGGGTCATCAGGTGGGAATCTCTCACTGAGAGCAGACGGCTCTGAGGACTGATGCTCTCCCTCCCCTGCAACAGGTACCTTCTGGAACTTGTGCTTGTCCCAGTCCAGGGGGACAGGACGACAACCAGGCTCCACATACAGCAGTCCAAACCTTTCTCTGGTGTCTGTCTGTGATATAAGTAAGGCAGGGTACTTGGCCTGGCCTGTCACCATGTCTGAGAGCTTGTTCAGTTCCATGATCAGCACAGGATCAAAAACTGCAGGCAGCTTCACGCCAGGTTGCTTCAGGTCTACAAGGCACTGGAAATTCCAGCGAGCCACTCCAATCGCAATCCCTGTGCCTGGAAAATTTCTGTGGATACCTGAGTGCCTGTGACCCATCTTTCCTGATGGAAATGAACCCCTACTGCTGAGAAGTGTCTCTCACAGGGATCCACACAGGCATAGCTGCCGCCTCCACCTTCACATGGTTCAGCTGGACTGTTCCACCATGCCTACAGAGGATCCCCTCTACAACCTCTGGGTCACTCAGGCAGCCTCTGAAGATATGGACTCTCTGAATCCTCCACACCTTCAACGTCAATGGTTTGAACAGTGGCACACCATCAGGATTGCATTCTAAAAATAATCTCTGGAGAACGCTCTCTACTCTCTCCAGCAGCTCTTTGGGGTGTGGGACCCTGGTGCGGGACCCTGGTGCGGCAGTGCTCCTTGATGTGCTGCTTTGTTGGATTTGCAGGCACTATCCCACAGAAGACATAAGCCTGCTTCAGTCTTTGTAGGTCTGTCTGGTCCACAACACTAAAAGCTGCTGACAGAATTCTGTGCAGTTGATGGTGCTCTGACACACTCTCTGGAGAACTGCTGCATGCAGTGGAACAAATCCAGCTTGATGTTGATGTAGCTGTTATATTCTTTGCGGGAGGCACAGGTGTTGATGAGATGCCCAGAGGGTGCCGCAGCCACTATAGCCTCAGTGGTCTTCCAAGAATCCCAGAGGAGGTGCTCCTGGTGCTCGGGGTTTGAGATCCTGAAGGCAGCACAGCAATCTCTGTTCTACACACAAAGTATATTTAAAATATTAAACATTCAAATACATAGGATACGTGTGTTTGCTATACTATATTTTGTTTACTTTACAAATATGATATAGGTGGGAAGGAAAATGTGATGGATGGTTCCAACGTGATGATTCGGACAGCCATACAGACATGGCAGAGTGTAGTTGTTGTGGACTCTTTCCATAATGGGGTGCTATGGCTTCCATATGAAGAATGGATGAAGTTGAATGTATTTCTGTGATGGCAGCTCATAGACAACATCAGTTAGCTAAGGCTGAGGTGGGTAACGCCACAAGGAGATCATGTTCATTGGATGTCTCACCGGTCTAGAGCCTGGCCACAGTCCCAAGGCTTCCATTTCTGTTTTCATCCAGATTCTCTGCTGTTGAGAGCAGTACCATTGGCTCACATTCTGCTCATAGCTTGGCAATGGTGGAACAGCATGCTTCTTCTTCAACTGAGTTGAGGGGTACCCAGTAGAGACTGCAGGACATCCCGAGAAAGACTGGCCAGTAGCTGCAGGGGGTCCTGAGGGAGGAGTAGAGGCTGTAGACTGTGGAGAGGTCACTGGGAGGAGGGCTGCAAGATGACATGGCTGACATTAGTCATAGATGAGCATTACATTTGTTAAACATGTTAAATCTGTTTTAAATTTGAATAAGTAAAATGCTACATTAAGGCCTTACACTGACAGAACACAGTTTCCTGCACTGATCTCAAAGGCGATGTGGTCTTGCTTGTAGATAATTCAAGCAACTCTGGAGGTACTGGCAAAGGAACCCTCACTGGAGTGAAGGGAATTGGTGAAAAACAACAACACTGATCAGAAACAGGCATATCCTTACAGTAGAGTCGGCATTTGTACACATGTCCATACACCAACCTGGCCATGGAGATGCAGTGGCACAATGTTCATCAGGGCGGTCTGGTTTTGAGAGTAGTGCTGGTGGTTTATGCCTCCCTAACATAGAAAAATGTAATGTCATTCTAATACGCTGTAGTCCTGTCTCCAAGTAAATGTGTTAATAAGTAGTAATGTAAATGCATGCAAACCCATAGAACACATGTCAAGACTCTTTATAATATTAGGGGTGTGGTATGTTAACAAAGGTATAATGCGTGTATGTCTTCTCAGCTCCCCTTGTGAAGTTCACTTAATTTTTAGAATTTAGTTTCAATTGTACTTAATCTGACTCCAATTTCAAATGGTTATTACATTTAGATCTAATTAGAAATCAATCCTAACTATTGGTTATGTATTATGGGAGAAGTACCTGTCAAAGGTTTGGAAACATTTCTAATTTGCTAATGTTTTTGAAAGAAGTCTTGTATGCTCACCAAGGCTGGATTGTGGGATATTAGGGGCCTCGGTCTGTGTGGAGGTTGTTGGTGCAGGTGCTGTAGGTACAGAGCCTTTACCCTGTAAAAAAGGAGCTGGTGGAATGGGAGAATGGGAGACTGCA
>RJVU01066360.1:16665-34403 GCA_003731715.1 Anabarilius grahami | reverse complement strand
GCCTGGTCAGTTCCTCCAGCACCGCCCTGGCATTCAGCCCAGAATCCAGACCTGCTGGAACCTGCCTGGTCAGTTCCTCCAGCACCGCCCTGGCATTCAGCCCGGAATCTAGACCTGCTGGAACCTGCCTGGTCAGTTCCTCCAGCACCGCCCTGGCACTCAGCTAGGACTCCGACCTTGCTGGGGCCCCCATGGTCTGTTCTTCCGGCTCCCCCTGGCCTTCGGTCGGGGGCTCTGGACCTGGCCCGCCGTCCCTCTTCTTGTTTCTCCTCCAGTCCACCTCCCTCCTGAGAGTTTTGTTTTTGTCTCATGCAGCGTCTGGTAGCCGCTCCGTAAGGAGGGGGTACTGTCATGATCACGAGTTGGAGTGCCCTATTTAGCCACCAGAGGGCACTCCAACACGGACTATTGTTCGCCCCTCGGACTACATTGCCCATAACCCACTTCCCGGACTCATTAGCACTTCATTGCACCAGCTGTTTTGTATTATGTTATTAGTGTCTGTCTATTTATACTGAGTTTGTGTCTGCTTTTGTTATCGAGGTTTCACATTTATGTCACTGGCTTCTGTTTTTGTTTTCTTTGTTTTGTATGGACTGTTATCTGGATTTTGACCCTGGCTTGTCTAATTACGCGTTTGGATTACCCCATTAAAGCTGCACTTGGATCTTACCTTCTTGTCTCTGTGCCTTACGTGACAATAATATATTGTCTCTTTGAATTCAAATATAGATTTATTCAGATTCACCCATAAAAACCTCTACTTGAACACACTTTCCCGAAAAATGCCAATGTCTTCCTTATTACTTAAAAAAAAAAAAAGACTGTGTGTGTTTTTACTGACTAACTGTGTCACTGTTTGTTTTCTAGTGTGGACCATGGGGGAGAGTTCAGGATTACAGCAGGACTACACAAATGTACGTCCACACACACACACACTCTCTCACTCTCGCTCTTTCTCTCTCTCTCTCTGAAGTTGAAACGAGTTGAAGCTGCTTCCTCGAGCCCCTCCACTGTGGCAAGCCAAATACGCTTAACCTTATAAGCTTAAAGATTATATGTGCATGCAAACTTGTGAATTGCACATTAAACACTAAAAGGTCTTTCCCTCAGAAACCTAAAATACTACTTAATTTCAACATTTACTCTTCAGCATATTACATATAATCTGTTTAGTAACCATGGCAATTTCAGTCAGAACCTCATTTAGGACTAAAACTATTAGAGAATGATTTTTATTAAGTGCATTACGTCATCTTAACTACGGATAGGAAAAGGGTATCACAGAAGCATTCTAACTCGACAAAAAATTCTAAAAACTGTCTTAACTTCAAGTCTGACTGGTGTTCTAACTTCAAAATTAAGGCTGATTTATACTTCTGCGTCGGACCTATGCCGGAGCCTCTGCGCCGTAGGCTATGCATCTGTTTTCATTTATACTTCTGCGTCATTGTCCGTGTCAACGTGCATGCAGACCACTAGTAGGCAGTGTTCGCGGTTATGTTGAGTATCAAAACAAAAGCCGAAGAAGAAGCAGCTTGTCATGTACGTTGTCATGTAGGTAACGACTTTTGTTTCAGTTTGACTGTATGTGTCCCCTAAAAACAGAGCGTATGTCATTCCTATGGAAGTTGAAAACACTCGCTCTTCTCCGAGTGCTCCGTGGCAGTTTTTTTTTACCTGAGGGAGGAGTTCTAGCAGACCAATCACAGAGCTTGCGGTCCACGTAGAATTGACGCGTTGTTACATTTTTGAAGAGGTGCACGTCAGGCTACGTCGTAGGCTACGCGTGGTACAAACAGCCTACGCCGTAACTACGGCATACACTCTACGCAGAAGTATAAATCAGCCTTTATTGGAAGCCCAACTGTTAAAATCACATAACAATAGCCCTGTCTGAGATTGGTATCACATTTATTAATAATAAATAAAAGACTTTCTGAACACCCAAATGATATGCTGCACTTTGACACAAAACACTGATGAATAATTACACACTCCCATGAAATATAGTGATAGGCTTTGCCTTTTTTTATCAAGCTGATCCAAACTTCTCTTTCTGCAGCACTTCATTAAACGCACACCTGTTTTGATTCTCCATTTTAATCTCCAGCATTTACTTCACAGCAGCTGCTTGTGCCTCATTGGTTTCTTGATAACAGAACTGAGAGTTGAGGTGTGTTCATGCCATGTTGAAATTACAATAATTTCAAGGTTTCAACTTAAAAAGAAAAAAAAAGTGTTCACGTCCTTGTAGAGCTTGTAATTAGAGCTTGTAAGATGGGGCTTTTCTGAGACCTCCTACTTATACCACGTGACCGCTGCAGACTCATTTAACCATTAAGACTGCCACCATATAAGCGCATAGAACAGCTCAGAATAGAACATCACGTTGTCATCTTGAGCCTACGGTAATTATGACATGGCAGGAATGTAGCATTGATTACCAAACTTGGAGCGTTTTAAGATTTCCGAACTACAGATGAGATTTTATACGATTTTAAAAGATTATCTTTATAAGATAAAAATCCTAAATCAAGATAAGATTTGCTTCTGTAATACGAATTTGTGAAAATTCCTTAATTAACTTGTCAGATCTTAAGTTAAGACGTAAGATAGAAAGTTTCTGTAATAGATCCAAATGAAGCATGCTGAGAACTAAAAATCCACTGCGCAGTTTGTTCATTCAACACAAATGGATGAAGTAAACTTCAGTTTTACATATATAAAGTGGCTTTTACACAATTAAATTAGGACAGAATGTTCAGTAATTGTGTGGTTTTTAACTAATATTCAAGCAGCAAAAATAATTTTTACAGTGTAGGTTAAAAGATCAGATTGATAATTCCTGATTGTGATGTGTTTTATCTCCATCAGATTCCCATCAGCTCAATCTGGATCTGAACACAGTGAATAAACGTCTCCGTCTGTCTGAGAACAACAGAGTGATTACTGACACTCTCAAAGAGCATCAGTCGTATCCTGATCATCCAGACAGATTTGATATGTATCAGCAGGTGTTGTGTAGTGAGAGTGTGAGTGATCAACGCTGTTACTGGGAGGTTGAGTGGAGTGGAGATTATGTGTCTATATCAGTGTCATATAAGAGCATCAGCAGGAAGGGAGGGGGTTACGAGTGTGTGTTTGGACGTAATGATCAGTCCTGGAGTTTGATCTGCTCTCGCTCCAGTTTTTCATTCACACACAATAAGATAGTGACTAATCTCCCTGTAGATTCCATCAGCCTTAGAATAGGAGTGTATGTGGATCACAGTGCAGGAACTCTGTCCTACTACAAAGTCTCTGGAGACACAATGAGTCTCATCCACACAGTCCAGACCACATTCACTCAACCACTCTATCCTGGGTTTATGCTTGGTTTACTATCATCAGTGAAACTGTGTTGATGAATCAGAATAGATTGTAGAGATTAATCACGATAAATCAGTAACGGTGAGATGTAATAGTAAAAAGATAAAAAGATGTAAAAATCTTCTTTTCTCTTCATTACATTAATACTGCAGCTGAACTTCTATCACTGAAATATCATGTCAGAATAAATGTGTGTAATAATTCCTCACAGTCAGATCACAGTCAATATAGACAGTCAGATCAGTGTGTGTGTGAGAGAGAGTGTCAAGATGAGTGTCGGTGTGTATCTGTTCTTTTCTCAGCCTCTACTTGTGCTGATGGAAATCATTTTTATTGTAGTGTCACATCAATCTCTGTTATTACTGTCAAAATGACCTTTCAGATGAAAAGTGCCTTTCACAAACATGATTCATGAAGAACATGTCATTGTCATAATTCATGTGATTTTTCTCTATTGTTTGTGCTCAAATAATAAAACACAATGAGATCAGATTGTAATTGATGATGAATATGTGAAATGTCTGAATGCTGTATGAATCATCAGCTGCATGTGAATATAATCCATTCCTTCAGGAGAGTTTTTGACATTTAATAACAATACCTTAATTACTAAAAATACATAATCTGATTGTCACAGTTATGTTTTGTTATTCACAGACTTTTAGTATATTTAATGAGTTTCCTGTTACCTTTGTTCAGTTTTCCGATCAGTTGTTGTTTTTTTTAAAGACACAGTATGGATAATTCATGTCAAATATACTTTTTAAAATTTAAAATAAACATTAAATTAAAAAAAAGTGCAACATGTACTCGTATAAAAATACATTGGTAACACTTTACAATAAGGTTTCATTTGTTAACATTAGTTAAGTGTATTACTTAAAGGGATAGTTCACCCAAAAATACTTCTGTCATTCTGTCAAAAACTTCTTCTCTCACCCTGAAGTTGGTTTAGAACAATAATGTAATAATGTAAATGATGAGCAAATTGTCATTATTGGGTGAAATATCCCTCTAACATGAACTAATAATGAACAATACTTCTACAGCAAAATGAAGTTACTTAAGGAAACAAGTTGTGTCCATGAAGGTTTGTAATGCTTTATCAGTAGTACAAAAGCCCCACAACTGTTCCCATCTTTGTGTGATACAGAGACCACCATTTCTCCAGAATCCTCCCAATTCTTTTGTCTTCCTGAACTTCACAGCCATTATACTTCCTGAGTAAATGAGTCAAAACATTCAATCACCCACAAAGTTAAAATCAGTACTTCTAATCTTTTCCAAACAATTTGGCCTAGTTCATCTCAAGGTTACATCTGAAGAGCAATATGATGTTCGATAAACAAGCAGAACTTAATTCTGTTGGAGTGGAAAGTAAATGTATAATTGTGAAGATTCTCACCTCAAGCGCCACATTGTTTTCCTGAAAGTGAGTCCAGTTCTCATACTGATCCATATTTAGGACATCTGCTAACAGAAGGATCACACGGATTGGAAGGAAAGTCACTTAATTTGGGAGAACACCAGCGTAAAATAAAAGACATCAAGAAAAACAAATCAACACACTGTTAAGAGAACATTTATTTTCATTTCCTTCATCTTAAAAACTATGTGATGAAAATGAATGTCAACAGTCTAACATTTTTTGTAGTCATTTGAAATAACATGAGTGTGAGCAAATGACAGAATTTCCTATTTTTCCCATTTTTTAGTGAAATAATCATTAAAGACTTATTAAACAAGCCTTTAAATACTCGAAGCCATCAGCTCCATTAATGCAACATGCTCAATGTCTCTATAAAAGCTTTTCATTTTATTTCCAGATGCTAATGAAATGGAGTGAATATTGCCTCCATGTTCAGATTATTAACTAGTTACTACCAGTGTTAATGAGTAATATATAAACATTTTAAGATTTACACTAGTTATAATCACCTTTTCAAACATCCAGGTATCAAATCTGTCACATTCCCAAAGCAGAGGCATGAAGGTAGAAATACTGAAACACTGGTAGCCAGTGTTTACTTTGGTGTTGTTTGAGCTTCAGAGTGTCCAAATATGCATTTATTACCTTGACAAACACCTTTACTGTCTATCTTAGCAATCACTTGCTTGTTCAGCTCTGCCTCTTTTCAGCCTCTGTCGAATAATACATTTCACATTAATACACTCACTGTTGTTACAGTATAGTAAATGTATAACATTAATCCTCCTCTCACTTGCTAAATCTATTGTAGCATAGTCTGTCAGTGATCTTTCTTTCCAAGATCCAGACTTGTGCTCTGTGTCTCCTACAACAACATAATGTAATCCTGCCCTCAGTAACCTTACCACAGTTTATTTTCTCAATTCTTCTTTTCTGGGTTGGAAGAACACAAAGTTTCAGCTTCACAATATCATTTTACTGTCCATGTGTTTGAGAAAAAATAAAAAAAAAACCCGCTTGCAGGGTTTAAAAGTGTATGTGAAAGATCTGCATTCACATGACAGTCTTTGTTTCCAGGGTCCACAGAGCACCATTGACATGACTGCTCTCTCTGGACTTTATAAAGCTCCTCCTCTGCTCTTGAACCTGTAATAACAAGCCACCTCTTGGTTTGTCAGGCAATGCTGCACAAAGGCTCTTGGATGGTCCCAGAGGAACTCAGGAACATCAACACTGTAGACCTCATATTCACTGCTGTTCGTGTGATTAACACTTGATTCAGGAAACGCGCCGGCGCGTTTTGCTGGATTTTCTTCACAAAATCGACTTAAAATATTCTGTAATTTTTTGTCATACAGATAAAAGTAATACATCAATTGAAACTACAGAATGTCTACTTTTATTTGTGTACATTCTGAGTAAAAACAAAAAGTTGTGCTTTTTGCAAAATAAACGAACATGATGAGTGATCTGCGGTCTCTCTAAGTCATTCTGATACTCATTAGAAAATGAACGGTAACTTGATGAATACTTATCACACAAACATGAGACGTATGTCTAAAGACATATGCCTATTCATAAGCAACTGAAAAAAGCACAAATGTCAGGGCATGTCAACTTCTCCAGGGCCCCAAAACAGAATCAGAACCCAGAGGGTTATTTTTCCTTGGTTTCTTGGTGGAGGCATGAAGCACATGAGTCATCTGAAGGCCTGTTTGGAATGAGTGGGATTCAAATCTGAAGTTTCATTCAGTACATCCTGTGGTTCCACCGTACAATGATGCTACTGCTTAAGCCAGAGAATAGTATCACGGTGCTCAGGTTCTACGTAATTTACTTTTGTTTGTTTTTATTACAAATTCAGTTTGAAAAGATATAACAGCATGACCATAGCAATTATTCTCTCTTCGAAGTGCCCTCCGAAAGCAATATTTATGCTGATTGGAACGCAGCCTTGGTTTCGTTTGTGCAAAGAAAAGGTGAGTTTGCAAGTGAGTATCTTTGTTAAAACATTCCCAAAGACAAATTTCTCATATAGCAATATTTGTAAAGCAGCATGTTACAGGTTTTCACTAATTAAATATTACCTGTACTCTACACATATACAACATATGCAGTGCAGTGCTAAGGAAATGTAAATTCCATACATTAACATAGGGTATATAAAATATCACACACTAACCACAGTATTTATATTTTTATATAGTCAATGAATGTACCCAAATAAAAAAAACTCAAATGGTATAAATTAGTAAGTGGTTTGTGTTTTCTCAGAAGTAGAATAGAATATTTTCAGAGGCTTTTTAAGAAACGAATACATATTTATTGTTTGCAAAAGCATTTTAATGAAGTTGCAGGGGGGAACATAGGCAAATTAACAAAATATTTATTAACACAAGTTAAGTCAGATTACATGAAACAAATAATAGAAAATATACTATCCAAACTGTAAAATATTAGCATACTAACTAAACATATTTTGAATTAAAAGTCCTCTGACTTCTGCTCCTGCAGGATGCATTCTGTCTTGATCTGCGTTCAAAGGATCATCATCATCAGTGGCAGCATCTTCCTCACCATCAGCACCAGCATGACCTCCCTCTTCCTCATCAAGAAGCTGGACATTTTCCCTGACTGCAATGTTGTGGAGAATTGCAGTAACCACAATAACAGAACAGCTTTTGGAGGGGTTTAGCTTCAGGCCACCACTGGACTTGCTGATGCAGCAAAAAAGTTGTTTCCACAGTCCTATAGCCCTCTCCACTGTAGAGCGTGTCCTTCCATGGGCCTGATTAAATCTTTCCTCTGCAATGGTGGCTGGATGCTGCACAGGTGTCAAGAGGTATGGGTGAAGAGGATATCCACTGTCTCCCAGCAGCCAGCTATCACCAAAGCAACCCTCTTCAGCAATCTGGCAAATTGTAGAATTGGCCTATATTAAAGAGTCATGTGTGCTTCCAGGCCATTTTGCCACAATGTCAGTGAACATCTCCTGGTGATCACACACTACTTGAACATTAATGGCTGGATAGCCCTTCCTGCAAATGTACAAGGGCTCATTTACCACAGGGCTTGACACTGGGATAAGGGTGCCATTGATGATGCCAATCACTCTGGGGATGTTGGCGACACTATAGAACTGTTGATTGATTAATAGTCTGTTTCCACCTCCCATGACAAGGACAAGGGGTTGGATTTTGGGAGGCATGGTGGAAACAATGTAGCCAAAACATAAATAAATAAAAAACAAGAGGGTTACGTCTGTGGATCTGTAAAAATAAAAAAAAGATTACATAGCTGTTAGCCACTCATGATTTTACTTTCCATATTAAGTATATATTTTAATTTGCACTTACCGTCAGTTGGTAAAAACATGGTTAAAGAGGGCTTTCTGGCCTGTTGATGCAGGAGTTCTAATTTTGCCCTGCTATAGGCCATAACCTTCTGATGATGCCGGCCTTGCTGCTCCCTCAGGGCCCTTAATTCTTTCCTGATTCCCTGTAGTTCTGATATTTTTCTCTTTTCTGACTGAAGCAGCTTCTCACTGCAGCCACAACGTCCCCTGTTTCTCCTTTTGCGGAGATTAATGGCTGGTTCTCTGGAGGACATTACTCTACAGATGAGGAGGCATCAGACAGAGGTGAGTCAGGAGGAGGGAGCAGGTGCTCAGGACCAGGGCCCACTGATGTTGAAAGCCCTGATGTTGGAGGGCCAGGGTGGAGGGGGCCAGATGTTGAAGGGCCAGGGTGGAGGGAGCCAGATGTTGGAGAGCTCACCTTTGAAGGCAAAGGCTTGGTTGACGCACATGCATCTATGCCTCCAGGGATCCCTTCCAATGCCTCAGGATGGCCAAAACTTTCTCTTCCTCTCCAGTCAGAGGAGGAACTGAATTCATACCACCACCCATCTTTTTCGCTTCCCTTCTACATGCTGCAGCCCTCCGTTTCATCACACTTGCGAAGTCCCTCCACTTGTTCCTGACTTCTTCTTGGCTCCGCTCGTACCCATGGCCAGCAGCATTTATTTTTTGTGTGATTTCTGCCCAGGTTTTCTTTTTTTCAGCATTTGTAATGCAGTTTTACAGCTTTGAAAATAGCACTATTTTATTATTTTCCACCTCCTCCAAAAGAACTTAAATTTCTCCCTTCAAAAATTGTGGTTTTCGTGTCTTTTTTTTGTTGTTGTCACGTCTCATTAACACGGCTGTATGGCCTGTGTGGCAAAGGGACTTAAATAGTTAGGCTAATGATCTTGACCAAAATATGCAACAGGTGTGGATAACAGTAGATCAATCACAGTCTTTTAAAACCCTTTTTATTTTTATTTTTTTTGATGAATCAATANAGTAAGAAAAAAAAAAAAAAGGTTTTTATATGAAATTGTGAAAATAATAGTTAACGATTTGGGGATTTTTTTTCTTTATTTTTCTTTATTTATTGTATATATTTTAATGTGCAAAGAATTAATGTAGTGTTGTTAACGTCATTACTCCACTCCTACGTAACGTTAATACGAAAACGCATTGGATGGATGAGAAAAAAGAAAACCAATCTACAGTAGGTGGCAGTATGTGCACATAGCATCAGTCCGCCATTAGATTGAAGAAGAAGAGCGTCATAATGACAGCTTTAATCAATGTGGTTCAAACGATGGATCAGCGACACAGGTACCATGGTTTTGGAAAACAGTTGTAACTAGTTAGTTAGTTAGTTTCTTCAACGATGAATCATACTATGGTACTATGGTTCGGGAAACGGACCCCAGAGGGGGGACTTCAAGCAATGAACTGCACTACTTGTAGTTGTTTTCAGAGATATAACATACATTTTATACTTGTGCTACAATTGTGTTGACAAATTGTACTACAAAACTTTCAACCTCTGTAGCATCAATGGTGTGTGCAAAAAAAGTTAACATTCAGCCCTGATTATAGGTATAAGTATAATGTGCCAAGCAAATATAATGAAAACAATCACTGGCATTTATTCCACATTACTGTATCATCTTCAATTGTTTGTCTTTCACAGAAGCTGAGGTAAAGAAGAAAATGGACAGTGTGAAAACACAGTACACTGTGTATAGTTGAAATCCCCTCCCTCTGGTATGGGGGATGACAGCATATATGCCTTTTGTCAGTATATAGAGCTGCAGTTAAGAGCAACTGAAGACCCACACCATCAACAATATGTACAATTTCAAATACATCAAAAACTGCATTCCCCTCACCCTTCTTCGAGCCAATATGCAGCTGCATATTTACATCCGCTGTAGTCCCCAAATCACTTAATTGCATCTAAATTCAAAGTGTTTTTTTATGTTTTAGGGCTGGTACAGGTTCAGGTCTCACTCAGTGTGTTTGTACTGTTTGTTTGTTTGTGTAGGCCTGTAGTTATTCCTGCATGTATTTTCTAAGTTTATCCAGTTCTGTGGTTTTACAGAGATTTAAAGTAAGGATATAAAATAATAATTGACACAAATAAAGAATCACTTTGTGATATTCTTGTCTCAGATACAGAAACTGTAAAATTATCTTAAAAGCAATTGTGTAGTCTTTATAAGCACATTAAGATGTAGTAAACAACATGCATTTATATTGCATATATAAATCTGTGTGCATAGTTTACCCTCATGAAATAAATTAACCATGGTTTAATTATAGTAAAACTATGTTATTTTATTTTTTTGGTGTATTGATTACCAGTTGTTTAACTACAGTTGTTTTTTTGTAGCAAAATCATTAAGTTGTTCGTACCATGGTGTTACTATAATATCACTGACCCTATTATTGAACTATATACTGACATATACCTTGCAATATCAACACTAATTACTTACACCGATAGAAGATGATACATAGACTTTTACCTGTTGCCAAGAAGCGAAGAGTTATCATTAGGCGTTCGCCAGGTGAAATGGCATCTTTGAAATTTGTATTTTGCCTTTGAATGATTGGTGTCACTATCTGAAGTAAATGCTAAAACTGATTAGGGCCCACCCAAGCAAAATTTTGTAAATCTTCCAAATGCAGTAGCCTACTTTGCATAAATCCGAGTAGGCGCCCTGTCTTCTCCGTCGCAGCAACCACGGCTTGACCCACAGCCTCTTCATTTTACTTGTTGTCGTGTCTGTTGGGGCAAATGGAAATAAAACACGACTTTTATTTTTCATAAAACTCTAAATCCAAAGACCAACTTGTTTGGTAGTGTTTGTTGCCATTTGTCTGTGCAATATAATTTGGACTTTGACTAGCAATGCATTCAAACAACCCTTTGATAACAAGAAGAAAAGTCACATAAAAGTAGAAAAAATATATATACTGATTCCTTCAGAAGTCAGTTCAAATAGATTAGTTTACGTCTGTTGAACGTGGGTCCTCACTAGTAATGGTAAACCGGGAAATTCAAATTGGTTGTTTCGTTGTCGTCTCTCGTTTAGCTGCCAGCGCTAATCCGTAGGGAACTGCAATGAGTCAGGTCTCAATCACTGTGTTAAACATCCAGTGACATTAGTCCACATTTCTTATCTTTAGCTTCTGAGATCAAATGAAATTGGTGTGCTCAGTTTCCATAGTACTTGCTCTCTAGTTACACACTCTTTGCTTTTACTGTATTTCTTTGCTATAGTACTCAGCAACATTGCCCTCCTATGGACACTACATAATCATTTAGGTGACAATTTTACAAAAAAAACAATATGGTGTAACATAAATGTTTACTTCTCCAGCAGTACTCAGCATGACTGCGCAAGTGCTAGAGAAGCATTTTGTGAAAAATGTGATATTTACCCCCCGGTATGACATTTTACTGAGATACCTCACGGAACATGATTGGGCTAGTTTTGAGAAGCAATTGGGTGGATTTTGTGGTTAAAAAGCCCCGTTTGTCTCTTTCTTTTGAGCATGAGGTTCAGTTTAGAAACATGATGTTTACACTTGAAATCTGATATTGGCCACATTTAAAACAACAATGTGAACAGCTATACAAAAAAAAGCTATTCTTTTTCTGAGAAAAGAAAAAATCGGAATTGAACATTAAAGGATTAGTCCACTTTTAAATAAACTTTTCCTGATCATTTACTCACCCCCATGTCATCCAAGATGTTCATGTCTTTCTTTCTTCAGTCGAAAAGAAATTAAAGTTTTTGATGAAAACATTCCAGGATTTTTCTCCTTATAGTAGACTTCAATGGGCACCAAACGGTTGAAGGTCATAATTAGTTTCACTGCAGCTTCAAATTGTTCAAAATGATCCCAGATGAGAAATAAGGGTCTTATCTAGTGAAACCATTGCTCATTTTCTGAAAAAATTGAAAATTATATAAGTTTTAACCTTAAATGCCCATCTTGAACTAGCTCTCTTCTTCTTCTCCTCTATTAGAATTCCAGCAGTGTAGACGCTGCTAAGCGTATTACTGCCCTCCACAGGTCAAAGTTTGAAATAATTTTTATATGCAATATGCTAGTTCAATAGTATATAATAATTAGTTCAAACTTTGACCTGCGGAGGGCAGTAATACACTAAGCAGTGTCTACATTGCTGGAATTCTAAGAAAAGAAGAAGAGAGCTAGTTCAAGATGAGCATTTAAGGTTAAAACTCATATAATTTTCAATTTTTTTCAGAAAATGAGCGATGGTTTCACGAGATAAGACCCTTATTTCTCATCTGGGATCGTGTAGAACAATTTGAAGCTGCAGTGAAACTAATTATGACCTTCAACTGTTTGGTGCCCATTGAAGTCTACTATAAGGAGAAAAATCCTGGAATGTTTTCATCAAAAACTTTAATTTCTTTTCGACTGAAGAAAGAAAGACATGGACATCTTGGATGACATGGGGGTGAGTAAATGATCAGGAAAAGTTTATTTGAAAGTTGACTAATCCTTCAAGGCTTGCAGTGTGAACGTACTCGGTTACTGACGTAACCTCGGTTCCCTGAGATACGGAACGAGTACTGCGTATGGGGAAAAGTCTCCCTTTTTCCCCGTTNGGCGGGAAGATTCGCGCGCTCTTCGCCTATAGGCTGCGCGGCCGTGCCGCGCCGTCATTGGTTCAACGACTTGTCTATGAGTGAACCAATGACGGTGCAGTTGCACTGCGTTATTGAAAAAGGCTTCAGTAACGGGGAAAAAGGGAGACTTTTCCCCATACGCAGTACGAAGTGGAGTATCGAAAGGGAACATAGCCTTATGTGTTCTTTTGCTGTGGTTGCAAATCATCTGCACCTGGTCCTAATCATTACACCAATCTGCTCCTCTACAAAAGACACACACACTTACTCAGTTTGGGTTCTGACCTTATCACGGACTAATGCTGCCTTTATGTGCTCTGGGAATTCGTTTTCTAGGTAAAAATTGCACATGAATGCCGTCACATTTCGATAACATGTGAAGGCAGCATTAAACTTCCTTACCTGTAAACTTGTAACAGTTCACCTAAATACTTGAGGAGGGTACACTTAGTAAAGGGCACAAAAGCCCAGTTTGACCACTTAAAGAAGGAGAAATAACAAATACGAAACCAAATTGTTTTGCAGAAGTGTATTTACACATCAACAGTACACCCAGATAAACAATTGATTAATCACCATCGAGAGTGTATGTGTATGTGTGTGTAATAAGTCTTTCAGTCCAGAGCGTGATACGGTTAATGTTAAGATCAGTCTCAGCAGCAATGATGTACAATCCGTGAGCAGCCGAGTCTAACTGTTTAAAGTTCTCCGGGGTGAGTAATCCAAGAAGCGAAAAAAAGATATACCCCACAAAGTGACGGTAGATAGTAGAGCACTTCAAAAACAGTCAGAAAACTATAGTAGTCCTTAAATGATCATTTGTTTTTGAATGGAGGAACCCTCTGTTGAACGCCTGATACGCCGGCTCCTTATATAGCAAAAATAAATGGTAAACTTCCTGTTAGGGTGACGGGGCCTCACATGATGCGGGAACATGAACAGAATCATGGGAGTCAAATACATACACGGATAAGAAACAGAGGAGAAAACTAACATAGATTTTGTATGTCTACATCAATTTTATACACATGGGTGAAAAATGACATATAGAAACCTTTGCAAATTTTGCAAGTAACATATTTACTGCAGGAAACTATTCATCTGCCACACATTTCACGTCTCAACATGACTGCTTTTGTATATTTGAGTCTTATTTTTAAAGTCTTATAATATATAGCCTATTATATAAAACATAATATTTCATCATTTTTATTTTTTGTCATAAATCAATGCTATTGGTCACCCTTTACATCTATCAGTGTTCCTGAAAAGTAACCGTTTTGAACAAGGTTTCTGTCCAACAGTGAAAATATATATCATTCATCGGTTTGATGTGTATTTGAAAATATTCTTGTGCTTTTGATTTTCTTTATCCAGAGTGTTAGTATGGTTGGTCCATAATAAATTGGCTGAAATGGTTGTAGAGATGCTGCATACAAAACAGGATGAGGCAATTCTTAGTCCTGATTGACCTAGACTTTGTTTCACAGGGTCAATCTGGAGTTATAGGTGTAAATCCAGCTCCACTTGATGAAGAAGACTCCTGATGTGTCCTCTGAAGAGGAAACTCAGACCCAGTCCAATAAATTGAGTAAAAAGGGCTATCACCAGACCAAGCTCAATTTAAAATTGAACATTGGTCTGGAGAGTCTGCTATGCATTTTCTACTGCACAAGAGGCATGATCAATTAGCATTATTCACGCAACTGGATAGTCCTTCAACTAATCAGATCAACGATCCAGGTGACGTACTTTGCAGAGCGACGCGAAAACTCCAGACAGGTTTAGTTTGTATTGGTTTGTAGCATTGATCAGCGGTTTGCAGAAGCAGCAATGGCATCGAGCGATTTTTGCAGGTTGTGCAAAAAAAACATGAAAGTGAGTGGTATTTACACCCACTCGAGCGATTTGTTTGCTAAACTAAAGAAGTCATTCAGCATCGTCGAGATGTTAAAAGGAATTGGATTGACGGTCGTGCGAGAAAACTTGCCTTTGAAATCTTTTAAAACAGCATCGACAGCGGCATCAACTGGTTGCTGCGCTTCGGTGGCCGCCATGTTCAATGTAAACAAAAAGCTGCTTGCCGTCGCTTCGCCATCGTGTTATACCCGCCAATAGCGAGCAAGGTGGATAAGCCAGTCTGTGATTGGTTCCTGCAAAAGTGTAACAGAAGCAGTAGAAATGAATGTACGGGTTTCCAGACTGAGTTGCCGGACGAAATCAAATCGCCGGCAGATCAGGCTGGGTTTACCCAGTCTACTCTTACTGGAGTGAGCAACCCCCACTCAGGGCAGAACAGGAAGTTTCCTGACGAGCTGCCCAGGACCTTCACCTGGTTCAATAGCTATTTCACCAAAAGATGCCTGGGATATGTTGTGCATAAAGCTGAAAGTTTACTCTGTTACTTTTCAGGAACACTGACAGACATAAATCAATGCTATTGGTCACGCTTTATGACAAAAAATAAAAATGATGAAATATAATAAGACTTACATCCATCAAATATACAAAAGCAGCCTTGTTGAGATGTGAAATGTGTGGCAGATGAACAGTTGTCTGCAGTGAATATGTTCCTACTTGCAAAAATGTGCAAATAGTAAAGATTTCTATATGGGTCATTTTTTATCCATGTGTGTAAAGTTGATGTAGAAATACGAAAACTGTGTTTGTGTATAAAGAAAAAAAAACAATGATTTGTAGAAAATCAAAAACAAGATATTTAAGGAATACCTGGAATAAATAAATGATAAAATCTTTCAAAAAAATTTCTTTCAAATATTCAGCAAAGAATCACTCAGCCGAGATTGAAATAACATAGGAAATGAATACGGGTCATTTTTGACCCATGTTGTACATTAGAAGTAGACTGGGTAAACCCAGCCTGATCTGCCGACAATTTGATTTCGCCCGGCAACTCAGTCTGGAAACCCGTACATTCATTTCTACTGCTTCTGTTACACTTTTGTGGTAACCAATCACAGACTGGCTTATCCACCTTGCTCGCTATTGGCGGGTATAACACGATGGCGAAGCGACGGCAAGCAGCTTTTTGTTTACATTGAACATGGCGGCCACCGAAGCGCAGCAACCAGTTGATGCCGATGTCGATGCTGTTTTAAAAGATTTCAAAGGCAAGTTTTCTTTGAAAACAGAACAGAGACTTGCCCTGGAACAATTCATAAAAAAGAAGGATGTGTTTGCCTTACTACCGACCGGCTTTGGTAAAAGCCTAATTTACCAGCTAGCCCCACTGCAAAGTACATTACCCGGATCGTTGATCTGATTGGTTGAAGGACTATCCAATTGCGTGAATAATGCTCGTTGATCACGCCTCTTGTGCAGTAGAAAATACATAGCAGACTCTCCAGACCAATGTTCAATTTTAAATTGAGCTTGGTCTGGTGATAGCCAGACAACATTAGAAGGGTAGTGATACAAAAAAGATTTTTATTCAAAAATTAAGAAAGAAAAAATAAGGATTTGTGATGATCAAAAACAAGTTTATTGAGGAATACCTGGAATACTGAATGAAGAAATTAATTTCTTGCAAAGATATAGAAAATAAAAACTCAGTTGGGTCATTTTTGACCCATGTTGTGCATCAAAGGGTTAACACCAAGGGAAACCTAAAGAAAAACAACATGTCTGGGGCAGAAGAGAAGTCGTCCAAATCTCTCTGCTTGCTGTGTGTCTTTAGGCTGCTTTGATTGCTGGCCCTCTTCTTGCAGGAGCCAATGAATTAAATGCCAGATGACAATCAACAAATGGGGTACAGTGTTTCCAATCAGCACCTGAAGAGCATCAGCATAGAAAGAAAACAGAGAGGGAAATAGCAAAGCAGCATTACACAAATACACAGCAATGACTGTGAACGCATCACCAAACAATGCACAAGAGAAAAACAATACGTACTGAGACGTAACATTAGCCTGACGTGGTCATATTCAATTCTAGTCAGAATATGAGTCTGATACTGCTCCATTGGGCTTTGATTATGGGGCGTATTTCAACCGATCCAGGAAAGACCTCAATTGGATAGACCTACAACCAATCAGAGCTACAGAGTAAGTGACGTATGTTGAGTGACGCATAGTTGTCAACAGAACTCAACTGCACACATGCTGGAACTAGTAGAAGATGAGCGTAAACAATCTTTGCCGGTGTTGTAAAAAGAATTTTAAAATCTTTTAAAATGAATGCGCTGTCGATATCTTCTATAACGGACGCGATGGCGGAATCTACACATCTCAGTTCTTCAACACCAGCCATCATTGTTGTAAACTAATTCAACCCAAGCGCTCTTTGATGACGTGGCTGATTACGTTTCTGGTGATAATCTGTCAATCATCGCCCTGACAATGTGATTGGTCCGAACAGTTTCTGTTCGGGCATAATTACTCCTCTGCGGACCGAGTCCAGACCGAACTTCCCGACCTAAAAATGTTGTGGGCGGGGCTAAGTTCGGCTGGCATCCAGGCTAACGTAACATCATTTAGAGCAGGGATGGGCAACTTCGATAGTGACGAGGGCCAACATTTTTTCTCCTTAATACCAGGGGTCAGATTACTAATCCACACTCGCACCTTTTACACCGTCTTATTCAATTTACTTTTTATCAATGTATAATTAATGTAACTTGTTTTTAAAGATTTTATGAACTTGTGCAATTTTGCTTATACAAATGGAAAACTTTGCTTTCAGTTGACAAGCAATATTTCCCCAACAAGCATCTCAATTGCATTATCTATAAATTCATCAAAGTATGTCCTGGAAGCTAAGTTTTGAAGATTATTTCTGGTTTAGCCTAAATGCCAATGGTATGTAAATCATAGGCGCTGATCTAGTGGGTGCTCGAGGTTTTGAAAAAAATAAAAAAAATACATAAATGTATATATATATATATATATATAATGAATATTTATTTAATTGT
>RJVU01066360.1:0-16365 GCA_003731715.1 Anabarilius grahami | reverse complement strand
AAAAATAAAAAATATATATATAATATGTATATATATGTGTGTGTGTGTTATATACATTCATGTTTTCTAAATAATGCATTGAATAATGAAAAATATGCACAAAAAATAGTGATGTCAAAATTGGAGCAAAACCTTTTTTTTTTTTATGTTTTTAAATTGTTTAAATCTAGGGATTTGCACAGGTTTTTGAGATGGTTGGGTTTTGGCTGTTTGTCAATTTTTATCATTACCTGCAATTTATAAAATCTAAATGTTTACCTTCAACTTATCTTATGTCTTTTTTTTTTTTAGATACCTAGCCACTGGAGAATCCTACCACTCACTGTCCTATTGCTTCAGAGTGGGCTGGTCTATAGTGTCCACCATTGTCCCTGAGGTGGCAAAGGCTATCTGGGAGGGTCTGGTCCATCAGTACATGCCAGTGCCACAAGAAGAAGATTGGCAGACGATCGCCCAGGACTTTATTTGGGGCCATTGATGGTAAGCATGTGGTCATCCAAGCTCCACCCAACTCCGGCTCCCTTTTCTACAATTATAAAGGAACCTATTCGACTGTATTACTTGCAGTAGTTGATGCCAACTACTGCTTTAGGGTAATCAATGTGGGTGCTTATGGCCGTGGAAGTGATGGTGGAACCCTGAGGGACTCTGCTTTTGGCCGGCACCCTTACAATCGCACCAGATACCCATCTACCAGGTGCTGAACATCTAGGCCCACTTCCTTATGCTTTTGTAGCAGACGAAGCTTTTCCACTCCGTCGCCATCTTCTGTGGCCCTATCCGGGGAAGAACCTGCAAAGATGCCAACGCATTTTCAATTACCGTCTGTCCCAGGCCAGGCTGGTTGTTGAAAATGCATTTGGCATCCTAGCATCTAGGTTCAGAATGTACCACAGAGTCATGGGTCAGCACCCTCAAAATGTCGGAGCCTGTGTGAAAGCGACATGTGTCCTCCACAATCTCCAGCGGAGGAGCAAAACAACAACTGATGGATGGACCAAACAGCAGCATGCAAGGCATCACCTGTCAAGGCGATAACAATTCCTCAAGGGAGGCTGTCCGTGTGAGGGAAACCTACACATCTTACTTTTCCTCTATACACGGTGAGGTCCCATGGCAGCACCTGGTGTCATAGTTGTTTTTTAAAGCCTAATAAATGTCGAAATTGATAGCTTTTAGTTGCACTGTAATGTTGAACGACTATAAGGTTTTTAAAAAATCTATTTAGTAGAGACATAAGCATCAGTATTAGTATCAGTGATATTGGCCTTCATTCATAAAAAGAAGCCATTAAACATATTTTAAATATACTGTATTTAAGTTGTTTCTATATTAATTTGGAGACTGAAATTATTACAATATAAAAACATAAAAAACACCAATGTTTTAATCACAAAATTACAGGAAAAAAGTCTGATTAGTGTTTTTTTTTTTGTTAGCACTTTGTGTTCATAGTGTATGTCGTATATTATATATACAGTGGTATGCGAAAGTTTGGGAACCCCTTGCAGAATCTGTGAAAATGTGAATAATTTTAACAAAATAAGACAGATTGTACAAAATGCATGTTATTTTTTATTTAGTTCTGTCCTGAGTAAGATATTTTACATAAAAGATGAGTTCAGTTAAACTGAACTCTGTTCTTCAGAAAAATCCTCCAGGTCCTGCAGATTCTTCAGTTTTCAAGGATTTTTTGCATATTTGAACCCTTTCCAGCAGTGACTGTATGATTTTGAGATTCATCTTTTCACACTGAGGACAATTGAGGGACTCAAACACAACTACAGATGTTTTTCGTGACTTTTTTCTCGGTAAAATTAGGTATCGGCAATAAGCAGCTACTCATCAAGTCATCTCTAAATTCGGACAGTTTTGCTAAACGTGTGTTGTTTTAATGAGGGGATTTTAAGGCTTTGTGTCAGGGAAAATTAAATTAAGAAGTCGAGGAGTCGATTCCATCGACTCCTACAGTGGGAGTTGGAGTCGACTCCAAAAAACCTGGAATCGAGCACCCTTAATTGAGTGTTTTATGTTGTTTTAGTAAATCCATTTTTAATTTGAACCATTTATTGATGGATTAATATTTCATTTATAAATTATTTTTATAATTACTGCTTTTATTGCTCATTAAAAAATAAATTACTTTGCAATTTAATTAATTAATTTTTAAACACATTAATGCAAATTTTTATTGTACAATTAGTTATTGGTGTAATGAGACGGGTAGCTCACGAGACGAGACGAGACTAGAGATTGAGTTCACGAGAACGAGACCAGACAAAATTTTTACACACTATTTTTAAGAAATCCTCAATGGCGAAATACATGACTATAAAAATATTCTGCAGGTGCATTTGAAATGTTTTAACTAATCATCTTGTAATGAATGTCATTTCAGTTCTATTTTCTGAGTATGAATTATCATATGCAGTAAAAGACAACAATACTCAAGTACTGTAAAAGGTTTTGCCACTAACTCAACTGACTGGCTTCTCTTCTGTATGATTTCAGTCTCTTCGGACCTTGCTGTACATGATTTATGAGCTTCTACAACTTTTGACCTCCTAACTGAACTCCTTTCCACAAACTGATCATAGAAATAAAAACAGTATAAATAAAAATGGTAACACTTTACAATGAGGTCTCATTTATTAACATTAATGTATTAACCAACATCAACTAACAATGAGCAATATATTTGCAAAAGTATTTATTAATCTTTTTTTATGTTAATAAAAATAGTCATTCATTGTTAGTTCATGATAGTTCACAGTGCATTGACTAACGTTAACAAATGAAACCTTATTGTTTGCGCTTAATAAGATTAAGAGAAAACTGTTATTCGTTTTTATGGTAACACTTTACAATAAGTGCAACCATAATCGCACTCTCTCAATATTCAAAGTGCAAAGAAGACCAAATTTTTCTTTTCAAATTGTTTTTTGATGGATGCTCTGTTTGATGATCTAAAACCACTGTTCCACATGAGATTGTTTGCATAATTTTGGACTGTTGGATGATTTTATCTCTGCTGATTTGAGAAAAGCAGCTAAGATCCCCAAGAAGCACTCCACTCCAGAGGGGGAAATGCTCATGTAGTTGTCCATGAGAATGTCAATGAGAAAAAAGTATGCCACTGAAGTGGAGGTGTTCCTGTCCAAATCTGCAATAAACATGGATGTTAATGGTGATCTGCCACACACTGAAGTTGCAGTTTCTGATGGTTCCGTAGCTTCTGGCATTGTTTTTGCCTCATTTATTTCTATTGTGGTTTTCATGATTTTCAAAGATGCAACTATGAAATGTTAAAGTCGGCATGAAATCAAAATCGACCCTATTTATTTTGTTAGCGCATATAACTAGTCTTGTGGTGAACAATGAATCCGTGCAAGTTAATACACAGAACAAAATTGTTTGTCGCGGTAATCTTTAATCAAAATCTGAAAAGTTACTTCCGGTCTGGAATAGCGTTCCTTCTCAGATGACGTCAGTTTGACGGCTTGGGTTGAAAATGCTTAAACCACTCCTCTCCAACCGTGTGTCTGCTATGAGCCAGAGATGGAGTGGAGGAGCGCTAAAGTAAAACCCTGCCCTATATTCAATATTCTGTTTCACTTGGAAATACGTCACAACACTGGAGAAAAGTCATTTGCAACTTCCAGTTCACGCAGACTTTAAAGGTTACCACTGTTTGCTTTGTTCGAAACAATTCAATGCCTGATGAACATCCGAAGGCAAGTTGAAAGATACAGTACAACTTACTGAAATCTGTATCATGTCACATGCAATCGATCAATCAGTGTTTCAACCGCAGAAAGGCGTCAATAAAACGGCTTGTAAAAATGTCACATTTAGCCTACCTCAGAAAAGCCATTCAGTGTTCAAAAACTCATTATTCAGCTACAAAAATGAACTTCGAGGAGCATTTTGCTAAATATATGCACTACTGGCTATTGCATATTCATTGTATTTGTACTTAACATGTGCCTCGATATTGAATGTATAAATCAGTTTTATGACAGCCACCATTTAAATGTTTAGGCCTACATAAAAAAAAGAGTAAAAAAATAATTGTCATTAAAAATATTATTATAACGTTATTATAAAAACTTCCTTATGTGTATTTTAGCCTAAATGTAAGTAGCTTACAAACCAATTTTAACCTAATATTATAATGATGTACCAGCTGTGGTTCCCTGTATAGTTTACAGCATTAGTTGAGAGATTTATTTCTTTAAGGAAATTTGCCATGTGCTGTACCTGATAGGCCCCAAATTAATCAATACTGAATCAAAGGTAATCAAATCAAAATCAAATCGCAAGCTTCTGAATCAAAATTGCATTCAATTCTGAGTTTTGACAAATTTCAGAATTGAATGCAATTTTGATTTTGATTTCATTTGAGTATAGAATTTTGAAATGGAAAATGTGTAGGAACCCTGTTTAAAGGTGCAGATGCTACATGCTATAAAGAAAGGCAGGGCTCGTTTCCAACAGTGTTTGGCTTTAACTTGTTGGTACTTAAAGCACAAGACACAACAAGGACGGAGTAAATTCCTGTCACATGTTCAGCCAGCATGCCATCAACACCTGGTCCTTCAGCTCCACCCACTCTTTCATGTTCACAGGAATTCTAACCTGCCACAGCTGTCGCTCCCTCGTTAAACACCATTCATAAACACACAGCTCACGCTCACTTAATGACTGGTCTCATCAGTCTCTACATGAGAGTGAACATACCTGTGTCGACCTACATTCTTTGTCCTAATCAAGCTACCGATTGCTCAGACTGTATCTTATCTGTGAGCTCATCTTCCATCCTGCATAGAGAAAGAATTGTTAACCTTCTGGTGTCTGAGGGGGTTTTGGTGCCCTGGATAAGTTTTGACATACCCTGACATTTTTGCTTTTTTCATGTACTCATGTACTCATGTAATATAAACATATTAATGTCAAAAGTGTCAGCACAAACTAGGCTACCATGATATGAGCAACATTTGTGGACATATTTGTACTTTTGAGAGAATGTTTATGCTTGGTTATTGAAAACAAACAAACTAAAATTTCAGTCACTGAAATAAGACCACAAAACATACTAAATGTGTGTCCACAAGACATTTGAGTACTGGATGTTGTAGCTTAGAGTTTTTTTTGTTGTTTTTTTTTGCTTCAGAAATCTGCCTACTTATTTACATAAAACAATATATTGATTTAAATTTTGTAAGACACTTTTTGTTTAGAAAAGCCCATATGTGAAGAGGCGTGAATGAGTGAGAGAGAACAACAAGAATGTGAGGACAAAGGAAATATATTTTTAGTTCAGTTAAAATATAGTTAACAATATAAATGAGAGTCAAAGGTACATTTTGAGTACACAGATTTACCTGGAAACAAATCCTGTTCAAACAGGGTCGGTGCATACGGAACGAGGGGGCCTTCTTGTCCAATACTCAATAATGACAATAAACCCATTTTTAATGAAAAAAAGTGAAGAAATCACTCTTGACTGAACTCTTGTAACTTAATGTTTCACCTTTATTTAATTATTCAAAGACGTTTATATGCAGTTATTTTATATTTGATTTACTTTGTATTTTTCAGGTACGGAAATTGAATCAAATGAAGTTTTGTGAAAATCACACTTCACTTTGCTGGATATAGGCAATGATGGCAAAATGGACATGTTAAACAAGAAAAATAGTGTATGCTTAATTTCACGATAAGTTAATCTATCGACAGCCCTAGTGTGTATATATATGAAAGTCGGTACACATACATATCTCATCGGGCCTAACAACTTCCGCTCTCTATGTCATTAGCTAAACTTCAGCTGTGTGTTCTTTGTAGGAGGCTGATCACATGGATGTGACCATGAGTCAAAGTTATAGCACCACCAACTGGCAGGAAGTGTCAATTTCCAAAATGCTTTGAAATTACCCTCTTATTTTTACCTGATTTGCATCAAACTTCATGAGTTTAATGTCAAAACAGGGCAGGTGTAGACCTGTGAAATGATTCTTGATACCTTAAATACTGTTGCCAAGGCACTAACTTTAATAATATTCTTGGGTGTTTTTGGGGCTCTTAGCATGCTTCAAATTGCATGAAACTAGACACACACATCAGAGATGTTGGCTAGTAGACATGAGCAAAGCCTCGGAAACAGTTGGGGAGGAGGGGCTCTATAGAGCCACATTTTGACAAAAGTGGGGGGGTTTGTTTTACATACAGTTACCGAACTCAGTTCATATATTGTTCCCATTAAGCCAGACAACTTTCTAATTTACAGTCATTAGCTCCGACCAACAGGAAGTCAGATATTTAGGTTTTAAAATTAGATTTTTTTTTGGAATAATCCAGCTCTGAGTTTTTATGTATTCCTCGTAGAGGCTTCAACATGAAACAAAGACACTAAGATGCTAAATTTCGAATGATTATAGGATATCTGAAATGGCATTGCCATGGCGAGGGATTAAAGTAAAGACAAAAAAAGAAATGGAAAGGGTCTCATATCTTGTAAAATCATTGCTCGACTTAAATTAAATTAAGATTGTATGTTTGGTAATTGAACCTGAATGAATTTCAAATTAATGTACTATATTTCAGATCAATAAATTTTTTTTTTTTGGTCTTTTAAATTTTTTATTTTAAGGTTCATGACACTAAGCAATCTTCTCCTCTGAATTATACACTATTCTATATATAATAATACTAACATTAGAAAAAAAACACATTTGAGTTTATTTTTCAACGTGTAATTTCAAAATAAGCAGATTAGTGCTGTTTATAACAAATGCAATATATTGTATAACCAAAAGATGGCACCAAAGGCCTTTTTTAAACAGGGTTGGATAAATCTTTTTTGCTGTTAAAACAGTGTTTTAAACATTATCAAAGACTACTTTCTGTCACAATTTAGATTTTATTTTTTGTTTAAAATGTTTTTAAATCTTCTGAATCTCACTCTTTGTCCCTCTGTCTTTAAATTAAGATTGTATGTTTGGTAATTGAACCTGGATGAATTTAAAATGAAGGTAATATATTTCAGATTATTAAAAAGAGACATTTCTTAGGCTTTATCTTTTTGTAAGATTGAATGACAAAATAGCTGTGTTAGGCACTGAATGCTATAAAGTGGAGTTTTAATGAACTGTAAAACTGCATTGGTTAGAGCACAGTGTAATATTTTCTGTGTAGTTATTTATTTGTAAATATTATGAAATCATAATGTTAAAATAATACAGTTTGGTATAGCACAACATTTACTTATGGTCCACAGCCTTAAAATGGTTAATACATTGTTTTTGGCCCTTCATAGGGCAAATATAGGGCATAGGATTTTAGGTTCTAGAATAATAAAAGTCTGAAACTACACACAGAAAAGTAAGGATAAAAAAGTTTAATTGATTTTAATGAAATATGTGCATGTATTTTATGAGGTTTTAACAATAGGGGTAAAAAACAACAACAACAAAACTACACTGACAGATTATAAACTAAATTTAAATTTTATTTTTTTATGTATTTGTCATTTTAAATGAGGCAAACTGACAGGGAAATATAAGGATGAAAAGATTTGTTATCCTAAGGTCTGTACTGTAGTATAATAGCAGTCTTCTGACAGTTGAAATGGTTAAAAGTTAATAATGTTAGGACCCAGATCATTCAATAGTTAAACCAATGTGTTTAGACTGTTTCACTAAAAATATGGCTGAAGTTTGTGGTGCAAGGAATGCAAAACACAAAGGATTGTTTTGTATTGTAGAGAACTTAGGGAGACATGTAAATGTACTTTTATTTGTAAAATATTTAGAAAGTTAAAAGTACAAGCAAAACAAAAAATGTAAGGCAAATATGTACATGTAAATATATATCAAAGGTGTAAAGAAGAGCTAAGTCCAGGTCCAAAAATTCAAAACAAAAGTAAAGTGTCAAGTGTGGTCATGCATCCTCATCCTCCATAGGGAGAGGAGCAGATTGTGTGGTGTCATGTAGGTCTGTGAAAGAATAGAGGAAGTATAATAATTTCCTTAGAGATGGGTAGTGTAGTAAACAAAAACTGTAATGATATGAAGCTCAGAAAAGAGAATGATTTACCATTTTTGCAGAAGTTTTTTGTTGTATTTAGCATTTTCTCTCGATTCTGTTCAAGTTAGATCAGTTTGCGTTGGCAGTGTCATTTAGGTCTGAGAAAAAAAGGAGAACATATAGTGTAGTAAAAAAAAAGTAATGATATGAAGCACAGAAGACAGAATGAATTACCATCTTTGCTGTTAATAGCTCAACTGACCCTTCAGCTTCTGTGAGCTCTCTTTTTGTTTTGTGCAGAGTTTTTATAGTGTTTTGAAAAGCAATGTTTTTGCCACCATGACATGATGGTCATTAAATCGGTGGCAAGGGTGCAAAGTTGCTGTGCCATTTCTCTGGGGTTGACTGCAGGGTCATGGCACTTGTACTATTGAAAGAGCAAAGAATTAGTGTTAAAATCAGTAGGAAAGGTTTGTGTAATTGTAAATATAATGTAGTAGAAGTCAAAGCAAAATGATAAAAGCAAAACCATGTCTTACAGAAAGCAGTTGGAGACGGTCATGGATTGGGTCAGTCTCAGGGTTGTGGACTTTTGGAATCTTAGAGGGTGATGCCATAATCTGAAATGGTTAGGATATGTGTATTTAAAAAATAGACACTAGAAACAAGCAAGCAATACAAGCATGTAATAGTGGAAATATGTGTACCAGTATAATACGCAAATGAACATTTTTGAGAAAGTGTGTTTGAGTACATTTGTAAAATTACATACAGTGTGGAAAATAATGATCCCCTGCTGAAGTTTGACCCCTTACAAAGAAATGCAGGGGCTATAATTTTTTTATGGTAGGTTTATTTTAATGGATAGACAGAATAAAAAACTCTACAAATGTTATAAATTGATTTGCATTTCAGTGAGTGAAATAAGTATTTGATCCCCAAGCAAAACTCTTGTTGGCAAGCACAGAGGTAAGACGTTTCTTGTAGTTGGTCACCAGGTTTGCACACATCTCAGGAGGGATTTTGGTCTACTCATTACAGATCCTCTCTGAATCTTTAAGGTTTCTTGGCTGTCGCTTGGCAACTCACAGATTTTCTAAAAAATTGAGGTCTGGAGACTGGCTAGGTCACTCCATGACCTTAATGTGCTTCTTCTTGAGCCACTCTTTTGTTGCTTTGGTGGTATATTTTGGGTCACTGTCATGCTGGAAGACCCATCTTCAGTGTTCTGGCTGAAGGAAGGAGGTTCTCATCCAGAATTTTACGGTACATGGCAGAGATACAGCCCCAATACATAATGAATCCACCTCCGTGCTTTACTGTAGGGATGATGTTTTTGGGGTAATAGTCAGCATTCCTCTCCCTCCAAACACAGCAAGTCGAGTTGATGTCAAAGAGCTCAATTTTGGTCTCGTGACCACAGCGCCTTCTCTGAATCATTTAGATGTTCAGACGGGGCTGTCCATGTGCCTTCTTGAGCAGGGGGACCTTGCGGGCACTGCAAGGTTTCAGTCCATTGTGACAGTGTGTTACCAATGGTTTGCGTGGAGACTGTGCTCCCAACTGAATCATTAATAAAAGCTCCTCCTGTGAAGTTCTGGGCTGATCCCTCATCTTTCTCATGACCATCCTTTCCTCATAAGACAAGATCTTGCATGGAGCACCAGACAGAGGGTGATTGATGGTGAGTTTGTATTTCTTCCATTTCCAAATAATCGCACCAACAGTTGTCTCCTTCTTACCAAGCTTCTTGCTGATGATCTTGTAGCTCATCCAGCCTTGTGCAGGTCTACAATCTTGTCCCCGATGTCCTTTAACAGCTCTTTGGTCTTGCCCATGGTGGTGGAGAGGTTGGAATGGTAGATACAGATACTGTGGACTGGTTATACTCATAACGAGCTGACATTAGGAGTACTTTCTTAAAGTGACAGGACTAATCTGTGTTCCACCTGGGCACATAACTAATCTGTAGGAGCCAGAATTCTTGCTCGTTGGTAGGGGACCAAATACTTATTTCACTCACTGAAATGCAAATCAATTTATAACATTTATATAATGTTTTTTTCTGGATTTTTTGTTGTTTTTGATATTCTCTATCCATTAAAATAAACATGCCATAAAAATTATAGTCCCTTCATTTCTTTGTAAGTGATCAAACTTACAAAATCAGCAGGGGATCAAATAATTATTTTCCCCTCTGTATATTACATAAAGATATTTGATAAAGATATATTAAAATATATTTAATATATATCTTTAAGTCACAGTGCGTTAAGTCCATAGTTTATATAACTTTACATCTTGAAAGTCATTGTAATGTTTCAAATGAAACTTTTATCTTCCCTGTATGACTTTGAGCCTTAGTAGCCATGAGTCGCATTGTATTGATGTCATCTCCCTCTCTTCGATTGACAGCTCCTTCTCTAGCCAATCAATCTAGAACTAGTGGACAAATGGTAATGCTTAAGCCCGCCCTAATTTACATGAAACACAAGTGCAGAATGTAGAAAAATATAAGAGCACAACTTTTAAGAACACATAACAAAAGTTTAAGATTTGTGCAATACAATTTTTAAAGTTATGATTCATGTTTGTTTTTTTTAAATGCGCTTTAAATTTTTCGATTCAAGCTTATTGTATTTTGATCTGTTACTGTGGGATATTCTATGTAGTAAAACTAGATAATGCATTACATGGTTTGAACACTGAATACTGTTCCGCCCACGAGGGGGGCGTTGTTGGGCAGTAGAATAAATGCAAGGCTAGTGAAGAGTCCACAGGTGTTAGTGTGCTATTTACTCACGCTATAAACTAGAGAACACGACAGTGACCACGTTGTTTGCTATTCTGATCATGCATTGCATTATTTGTTTCAGTTTGTGCAATAATATTTTGATCCGTGACTGCAATACTTTAGGCAGGAATTTAATCCCATAAATATAGGCTATATAGCACTCAAGCGCACACGTAAAGCTTGCCTTAAAAAAACGGCAAAAGTAATGATTATGAAGGTGACAAAGTTTATTAATAAATTAGTGTTTTCTGAATCACTGTCGGCTGCAAAGATGAAGTTGACATTGCTGACTCTCATCATCTCCGCGTAGTGGACACTCTTAGAGAGAGAATGCATATTTCATTCGGATTAAGTAATCAGAGAGTAGCCTATTTTATTTTGAATTATTTTGTTTAAAAGTAGACATTTCAAGCTTTCCATAGATATATTTCTTATGTCTGCAAGACAAGCAGCCGATACGGTGAGTTTTGGTTCATTTAGCCTATAAGATGCGCCCAAGTCACGTGTAAGTGATCACGCCGGCGCCGATGCCGGCGCCTCCATATCATTATTATATTGTCTGCTGTATTTCCTTCTTATTTATTAAATCCAGACAATTAGTAGATGAAACACTGATTAAAGTTAAGATACAATTTTTACAAAACAAAATTCACTTTAAAGAAAGACATTTTAAACTTAATGAAGTGGTCAAAATCATGTCTGACCCACTCCATGTCTGCCGATATATTGGGCATCGTATTACTCATGCTGTTCACTTTTCATAATCAAAAAGATGGAATTAAAAAATAAAATAATAATAATAGGCCTATATAAACATAAATATGAAAGTAAATGTTTTCTTTCAGTTGTGGTCTGTGCAATAAATTAAAAGTTCTAAACCATCTATTGTGTCTTATTGTTCAACTATAGTAATGATAATATTTACAATAATATATTGAATTTGATAGGTGTCTCACATTGTCCCAGAGCAACATTAAAATAGTGTAGATTAGTGTACAATGTTTTATAATAATAATTTATTCTATTTAATGTCCATTTCATTAAATTTTTTTTAAGTAACATAATAGTTACTTTTCCTGGTAATTAGCTACTTACTCCGTTACTATTTGTGAGAAATAACTAGTAACGTCTCGGTTACAAAGGTAACCCTCGTTCCCTGAAGGAGGGAACCGAGACGTACGTCAGACAGACCGATGAATAGGAATCTTGCTAGAGAGGCCAATCTACTTCGAGTGGAACTAAACGAGCCAATGCACATTGGCATGCAATCATATGCATCAGCTGCTCACCTCGCAGCAGGTGCGTTGCATCTTCAGGTTTTCGCTGAGGAGCCGAACAGGATAGGCGGCAGCATCAGCGGGGTACAGCGACTGTGGCAACGGGACGTACGTCTCTGTTCCCTCCTTCAGGGAACGAGGGTAACCTTTGTAACCGAGATGTTCCCATTCAGTCTAGAATAGGAACGAATAGGAATCCCTACCAAAGCGCCACAGGAGCTGCCCCCTTCCAGCGCTCTGTTGTAAGCCACCTGAACCCCATTGCCTGAGGACGGTGGGACAGGGCTAACACAGAGAGTGTCGATCACTGCTGTTCCCCAAAACCCATTCAGTGAGACTATTGGATAAGACTGGGAAAGCGTACCCTTTCGTTGGGAAAGGAACGCTGCGGAAGCCACATCCTTCCCCGAAAGAGTTATGTGGAGAAGTACATATGGACTAACCCTGTAGGGCTGTGCTATATATGGAAGAACTGGGGTGACTCCAACCCGATGAAGGGTGGGTTACCCCAGAGGGAAAGACACGGGCTTCGTTTGGAGCAACTGTAGAACCAGCCATATGGGATCCCCGTAGGATCACACATATGGAACCCAGTCAAGGACACAATGGAGTATAGGCCTGGCGCCAGACATTCCGCCACGTCGGCTGCCGAAGGGAGATCGGAGGACTCAACAGGGTCTGCCTTGTAGGGACTCTCTGGAGAAATAAGCACATATGAGCGCAGCAAGCCGACACTAAGCTGGGGCCTCTCCGTGCCTCTGACCTGAGGTGAGAGCACGGGAGGAGACCGGCTCGACACGAAGGCTATAGAATCTAGCGAACGTGTTAGGTGTCGCCCAGCCCGCAGCTCTACAAATGTCTGTCAGCGAGGCGCCACGAGCCAGCGCCCAGGAGGGTGCGACACCTCTCGTGGAGTGTGCATGCAACCTATCCAGTGGGCCATCCTCTGCTTGGAGACAGCCTTTCCCTTCTGCTGGCCTTCGTAACAGACAAAGAGCTGGTCCTGAAGCTGTGGGTTCTGTCTTCAGTCGCAAAGCGCAAACTGGACAGAGCAAAGTCAGGGCTGGGTCTGCCTCCTCAGAGGGCAGCGCTTGCAGGCTCACTACCTGGTCCCTAAAGGGAGTGGTAGGAACCTTGGGCACATAGCCAGGCCGGGGCCTTAGTACCACGTGGCTGTCACCCGGCCCGAACTCTAGGCAAGATTCGTCAACCGAAAATGACTGCAGGTCCCCTACCCTCTTGATGGGTAACCACATCAGCGCACCCGCGGCTGGAATGATCCCAACTCTGCGCACGCTCGCGGATCCGATGCTGCGCGAGGGATTGCGACATGACAGAATGCTTGATATCGTCAGAGATTGAAATTACAATGCGCTCAATGTTGTTTGTAAAAAGAGCTGAGTAACATTTGCTTATTAAGGCATTTGTGTGATTGTTTGGTGACTATTGCGATGCTGTTGAAGAGAGTCATACAGTCATTCAGAATTAAATAGCAACTTAAGGTGATTGTAGTTTGTGTATGTTCATTGAGCATTACTATCTGATTATTATTGTAAAGCTAAATGTCAGTAAGTTAGTTTTTATTTGTTATTTATTGTGTGCAACATCTAGGTATAATAATAGTATTATCTAATAATACCATAACTTCAAATCTGATTGGTTTGCATTGGTGACGTCATATGTAAATTATATGCGGCCTGTGAGACTTGCACTTAGACCATTGAGCGGACCACTGGGAAAAAAGGTTGAGAACCATTGACATAGACATATAAACAACATTAAAAACTTGATTATCACCACAAGGGGTCTTTAATTAATGACAGAACCGTCGCAAGCGCTGTGCCAAGTGTGCGAGCTCATAGGGGCTCGCGCCAAAGTAAAGTGACAGCTGATTTGAAGTGAAGCCAATAAAGTTCATGTTTTTGTCCTTCAAAAAACAGCTAAAACAATATTGTTTTGAGTGTGTGACTGTGACCGTGATTCATGTTCATATGTCAGTCAGTGTGAAATCGCACTTCAAGTTCTGAGAGAGCTATTCAGTCCATTATAAATTCTGATTTTGGCCGCCTCTGGAATGGATCAAGCCATAGATATTAGCCTACCTGATAACTTCAAGTAAATATGCTGGAAATCCGCGCTCCTTCAAGGATGTGCATTTATTTCATGTAGCCACAACATAAACAACAAATTGCCTCGGCGTCACTATAGCAACAGTAGACTCTCTGAGCTGGTGCGAGCGAGTGGAGGCGGGGCTAATTTGCATATTCATTGATCTGTGTATTAAATGAGGCAAGGTTGTAGAGTTACATTCAGCTATTTTAAGGCATGAAAAACTTTTTTCACTTAATTTTTTTTAAATATGTAATTTTGGTGATCAGAGTTGTAAGGGATACTTTTTTTTTATTAGTGCAAAACATACAACATACAGTAAACACAAAAACAGCAATGAAAAATAAGCAGAAATGACAAACAGGTAATAGAAGTATTTAAGTAGTAATAGCATGTATAATAATAATAATGATAATAATATTTTGTGATGACGGCAACAGTAATATCACAAATAATAACAGTAATAATAATAACGATGATAATTTGTGTTGACGGCAATAGTAATATCAGTAATAATAATACTAATACTAAAGATGGTGATGATGATAATATTTTGTGTTGGCGGCAATAGTGATATCAATAATAATATTTATATCAATAATAATACTAATACTAAAGATGGTGATAATATTTTGTGTTGGCGGCAATAGTAATATCAGTAATAATAATAATAACAGTATTAACAGTAATAATAATAGCAATACTAATACTAAAGATGGTGATGATGATAATATTTTGTGTTGGCGGCAATAGTAATATCAGTAATAATTAGTGGTGCAACGGATCATCATTGATCCGTGATCCGTTCGGATCAATATCTTCGGTTCGGCACACACGTGATCCGCGGATTGATTTATGAAAAAAAAAAAGTTGTGCGCATATTCAGTCCACACACAGCGTGGTCATGGCGAGCGGAGGAGCTTGAATGCTCCGCGTCATTTAAATCCCCTGTATGGGAGCATTTTGGCTTCCCTGTCAAATATAATGATGAAGGAAAGAGGTTAGTGGATAAAACCGTGACGGTGTGTAGGCACTGTGGCACAAGAAAGCCATATGACAGTGGAAACACATCAAGCATGGCCACGCATTTGAAGCGACATCACACCGGTGTTTCACTGACAGGAGTGAAAACGAAGGCTGCTCAACAACCGCTTATCACCGCGGCATTTAAGCAGCCCCTTGTTGCACAATCAGACCGGGCTAAAGCCATCACAAACGCTATCGGTGTGTTTATAGGTGCAGACATGAGGCCATATTCGGTTGTGCAAAACGAGGGCTTTAAACACATGCTGAAAGTGCTTGAGCCACGTTACGACATCCCGTCGCGCACCCACTTCAGCGAAAAGATTGTGCCAGATCTTTATGAGCAGGAGAAGAAAAAAGTTGTGGATGAACTATCCCGAGCATCCTCTGTTGAGCTCACAACAGACGGGTGGACGTCCAGGGGAACGGAGAGCTATGTGACGATAACCGCTCACTTCATCACAGCAGACTGGGAGATGAGAAGTCCGGTGCTGCAGACACGCCCGCTCTACGAGAGTCACACAGGCACTCATCTTGCGCAGGTACTGACACAAGCTGTGGAGGAATGGAAGATAAAGAGGCCCAGTACTAATATCCCAGTCACAACTGATAATGCCAAAAATCAAATAAATGCAGTGAATGAGGCAGGACTGGGCCCACAGATAGGGTGCTTTGCACATGCAGTGAATTTGGCATCACAGAAGGGAATCTCAGTCAATAGGATGGACCGCCTCCTTGGGAGGATCAGGAAGGTGGTTTCCTACTTCCACCGAAGCACAGCAGCTGCTCATGTGCTTAAGACAAAGCAAGAAATGCTAAAGCTGCCTACTCATAAGCTCATACATGATGTCCCAACAAGGTGGAACTCCACTTATGATATGTTGGAGCGTTATCTGGAGCAGCAGGCAGCTATATACTCCGCATTGACCGACAAGACCCTGAAGAAAAATGTCAAAGACATCATCACCCTGTCTGATGATGATGTGAGAGTGGCAGAGGAGGTCCTCCAGGTGCTTAAACCCCTCAAAACTGTTACATCTCTGCTGAGCACTGAAACTTCACCATCTGTGTCAATGATCCTGCTGCTGAAAACAAGGATTCTACAATCCATGGCTCCAAGTGTGGAAGACAGCA
>RJVU01066199.1:173536-186732 GCA_003731715.1 Anabarilius grahami | reverse complement strand
AGTTATATTAATAAATATCCTGACGCATCCGAGCTTTATAATGGCAGTGAGTGATACCAATGAGTATGAGCTGACCGCCAGACCACCTTCCGTATTCACCGTACGAAGAAAGTGTAAAACTCTTGCAATTCAAAAAGCTTATGTCCTACGCCTTCCCTTTTCAACTTACGGAAAAAGCTTATGTAACGTGACATCAGTTTACACTTTATTCGTAAGTTGAATACGGAAAACGGTCTGGCGGAAGCTAGATATTTTACTTCATAACTTGTTAAATATGGATTTTTTTTTACACAAACGCATCGATTCGCTTCAGAAGGACTTTATTAACCCTCCGGAGCCGTGTGGAGTGCGTTTATGATGGATGGATGTGGATGGAGACACTTTCTTCAGCTCATACTCATTGGTATCACTCACTGCCGTTATAAAGCTCGGATGTGTCAGGATATTTATTAAATATATCTCAGATTGTGTTCATCAGAAAGAAGAAAGTCATATACACCTAGGATGGCTTGAGGGTGGAGTAAAGCTTGGGCTAATTTTCATTTTAAAGTGAACTAATCCTTTAAGTTTCACTGGAAATGGAAGGTCAAGACGAGCGCATTGCATTGTGGGCCACTAGTTGTTTCCATGGTTATTCATGAATTAGATCTCACCTGTTTGTATTCGGTTCATTATCTGGTGTATATAAGCCCTTCAGTTCTTTCAGTTCTTTGTCAGGTGTAGTTTGTGTATGGTTCACACCGTTGCGTTGTACCTTCATCTTGGAATACTGCTTTTGTTTTATATTATTAAACTTATACCTTATATGAACTCTATCTTCTTTGTCATCATCCTTTGTGAAGCTACCCGTGACAATGCTATTCCGAACATAGGAGTGATTTGTATCTGATTGCAAAATATTAAAGGGGTCCTAATATGCTTTTTTACATGTTCAACTTTTTATAGTGTGTAATGTTGCTCTTTGAGCATCCACTGTAAGGATGATATAACGATAATGATATAGAGAGAAACTATACCTATCATTGGAATCCCTTTCAGAACGATTTTTTTTCCAGCTGATGAACAATAAAAACATTGACAGCCAATCAGAATCCATTCTACCTTAAAGGGATAGTTCACCAAAAAAAAAAAATTCTGTCATCATTTACTCACCCTCAAGTTGTTCCAAACCTGTATACATTTCTTTGTTCTGCTGAACACAAAAAAGGAAGATATTTTGATGAAAGTTTGTATCCAGGCCGCTTTGGGGCACCATTGACTTCCATAGTAGGAATAGAAATACTATGGCAGTCAATGGTGCCCCAGACCTGTTGAGATACCCACATTCTTCAAAATATCTTCTTTTGTGTTCAACAGAACAAAGAAATGTATACAGGTCAACCTGAGGGTGAGTAAATGATGACAGAATCTTCATTTTTGGGTGAACTATCCCTTTAAAGAGCTTGAGCATTTAAAGTGGCAGACGACAAACCTGCAGCGCGCGCTTAGAATAAACAGAGCGTTATGTTTTGTTGTTGTGGACAATAATATAGTTATCGTTATGGTTATCTTCATAGTTATCATTCTTGGTGTTTATTCTCTATATCAGTTTCTGAACTCCCTGAAACTCCTCCATTGTAGTCTTGAGTTTTCTTCCAGGAATGAACACATCACTATATTCCTCATTTAAATTATTCCCGCCCACAGCATATGCAAAATAAAGGGTTAGCTGCATTAGTAGTGTGTTGAAACTGATGGTTATGGTAAGGGGCATGACATTTCCAAAACACGCTCGAAGCAGTTAACCAATCACAACACACTGGTCCAGCCGACCAATCAGAGCACACTGTGCTTTTTGGAAGGAGGGGCTTCATAGAGACAAAAACTAAATGGAGTATTACTGACAGACTGGGAAGAGAGGAGCTGCAACAATGGAGAATATTTTAATGTTTTTTGAACATTCAAGCATGAAAACCTGTTCTAGTAGACGGCCAAAAAATCAAGACTTTGAAAAAAGGCATAATACGTAGGTCCCCTTTAAATAGACTGTCAATAACTAATATTGTGCAAAAGTGGTGTAGACTAGTAACTGCTGTCTTATTCTGAGCATAAAATCAAGCTGTATCTCATCTACACACCCTCTGCCTCAAGCTACACACACTTTGAAAGCAGATACACACACCCTGTTGTCCATGACACCTACTTGTTGTCTCTAAATTGTGTGCTGTACACTTTAGTTCCTCCTCCTGTGTTTCAGCATTGCACTAAAATTACAGATTAGCTTGTGTGTACCATTGTGTGTGTGTGCTTTAGTGTACTTTAGTGTACCACCCAGACTGCTTTGATTATGCTCATGCTGACCCAAAGCTTTAATTACAGTCCAAACCAAATGATCCCAACACTCCACAAATAACCCATCCAGACCAGATCAAACACTCAACGAGCTCACACACCATCATTAAGCAGGACACGCCCCCAAGTCTGCTGTGCCACGCCCTGAGCCAATCGCAGAGCGGATCTACAGGGCCTCGCTGCATACAAAGAAAAGAAAACATCAAATAACTCATAATAAACTGACTTACAAATGATGGAAAGTCTTTTCCACAAACGACCAAATAATGATCCATACTCAGCAAAAAGCGGCCTCAAATGGCTCCAAGCTTCTTAATCATCTAAATTCAATCAGCTAATGATAAATGGGACCATTTCAAGTTAATTACAGCGAGAGAGAGAAAGAATTGATAGTTTATGGTGTTTGCCCATGCAAAATAGTAACAGCTTTTACTGAGTAAGTTAATAAATGAAAGGTGGCAGCAGGAAACCGCTTGATGACCGCAGCTTTGGTCAGTTATCTCTTCACAATGGATTTATGTGTATACTGTGTTTTATCAGCTGTTCTGTGTTTCAGTGCTGACCACAGATCATCAGGATAATAGCGGTATGAATTATATAAATTGGTCTGGCAGATGCTTTTCGACTATTCTTATAGTAGCGAACACAAATAGATAATTAAGTGGGTTCAGTAGCAGCTTCTCCTGCAGGTAAATGACTTGATTAAAGCACACAATAAAATCAATGAGTGCCAAAATGAACATGGAGCTGGAATGATCTCATTAATCTAAAGACTATAAAAAGCCTCTCAAATGGGACAGAAAAATTATGAATCAACAAAATTGTTTCTCCAAGACAGTAGCTAGATGAAGTAGAGACTCTTGCTGAAGGACTCCTGCTTCTCAGATGTTTCTGCTGAGATAAAGATCCCAGTAATCTCACATGTAACTCCTCTAGAGTTTCAGAAGAGACCCCAAAAGTGTCTCAAACTGTGCCAGGATTTGTTACGATATGAAGGTCTGCCATCAAAAGTCTCAATATGAGCTCAAAACCAATTAGAATCTCAATGGAGTCGACATCAAGTTTATAGCTCCATACTATTACTGTTTGTCAACTATTGTCTCATTTATTTCATCTTTTTTTTCTAGTCGAAACACGAGACAAAGTTGACACCTAAATGAGACATAACTGAAAACTCCATGATGCCTCTGAGCTGTAAACGAGCATCTCCAAGCAATAAAACGATAGGGTGTTCTAGCTGGTTGCTAAAATGTTGCTATGCAGTTGCTAAGGTGCTCTGATGTGTTTTTATGTGTTGCTGAGCAGGATGCTCTGTGTTTTTGCTAAAGCGTTGCTATGCAGTTGCTAAGATGTTTTCAGGTGTTTTAGTGCATTGCTATGCAGTTTCTAGGGTGTTCTGGCTGGTTGCCAAAGCGTTGCTTTGCAGTTGCTAAGACATTCTGAGAATTTTTTAGTGCGTTGCTATGCAGTTTCTAGGGTGTTCTGGCTGGTTGCCAAAGCGTTGCTATGCAGTTGCTAAGACATTCTGGAATTTTTTAGTGCGTTGCTATGCAGTTTCAAGGGTGCTCTGGCTGGTTGCCAAAGCGTTGCTATGCAGTTTCTAGGGTGTTCTGGCTGGTTGCCAAAGCATTGCTATGCAGTTGCTAAGACATTCTGAGAATTTTTTAGTCCTTTGCTATGCAGTTTCTAGGGTGTTCTGGCTGGTTGCCAAAGCGTTGCTATGCAGTTGCTAAGATAGTCTGAGAGCTTTTTTAGTCCGTTGCTGTGCAGGGTGCTCTGGCTGGTTGCCAAAGCATTGCTATGCAGTTGCTAAGACATTCTGAGAATTGTTTAGTGCGTTGCTATGCAGTTTCTAGGGTGTTCTGGCTGGTTGCCAAAGCGTTGCTATGCAGTTGCTAAGACATTCTGAGACCTTTTTTAGTGCGTTGCTATGCAGTTTCTTGGGTGTTCTGGCTGGTTGCCAAAGCATTGCTATGCAGTTGCTAAGACATTCTGAGACCTTTTTTAGTGCGTTGCTATGCAGTTTCTTGGGTGTTCTGGCTGGTTGCCAAAGTGTTGCTATGCAGTTGCTAAGACATTCTAAGGATTTTTTTAGTGCGTTGCTATGCAGTTTCTTGCGTGTTCTGGCTGGTTGCCAAAGCGTTGCTATGCAGTTGCTAAGACAGTCCGAGAGCTTTTTTTAGTCCATTGCTGTGCAGTTTTTAGGGTGTTCTGGCTAGTTGCCAAGGCATTGCTATGCAGTTGCTAAGACAGTCCGAGAGCTTTTTTTAGTCCATTGCTGTGCAGTTTCTAGGGTGTTCTGGCTGGTTGCCAAGGCATTGCTATGCAGTTGCTAAGACAGTCCGAGAGCTTTTTAGTCCATTGCTGTGCAGTTTCAAAGGTGTTCTGGCTGGTTGCTATACAGTTCATCAGGGGTAAAAAAGGTGACTAAGATTTGAAAAAATTATTCTCATTACATAACTTACAAAACTAACAATCTAAACAAATAATACAAATGACCTCATTTGGATTTAAACCAATTACCAAAATTTGTACCGAAAGGTGACAAGTTTAGTTTTCTTGCTAGCCCAAGTCAAGATTTTCTTTTCATTACTAACCAGACATAAAATATTTGAGGTGTCATACATAGCAAAAATCATAAGATGAGGAATATTACTTTCCTCATCTTATGATTACTTTAATATTGCTTTCTTTAGAAAAGTCAACTAATAAAGATGAATACACTAAAGAAGAAAGGGAAAGGAAAAGGGAAATATAGTGAAAGCAAAAGAAAGTAGTGTTCTAGATTAGATAGCAGGGCCTCCACCCCTAACATTGGTTTCTTGTGTTTAAGAGAGAGAGAGACACACATGTGCAGAAACACAAATAACCACAAAAGAACACACACTTTCACTCCAAAAACACATGCTATACCCCTCCCAAACACACACATATAGATGTTCCCATACTGCAATCCGTAAACACTGGCTAAAAACCATCATATACTGTATATACACACACACACACACTTAAACACATACATGCACATACACCCACAGGCATTTCCAAGTGTGGCGCTCAAAACCAAAGTGTGGTCGCGTGTACAGCAATAATCACTAACCTGCTCTCTCACATCTACACCAGAATAACCTACACACATGATTTACTCTGTCTTAACAGCACTAGAATAACCAAGACACACATAACACACATGCACTGCAGACATGTAATGTTGTCCTCAATCTTAGTTCTATGAATATCATCAGTGCGAACACACAAGTATAAACACTGTCCTACATTTTGAGCTGAAGGCAGAAATGCAAACCTCACTGTAATGTGGTATCACATCATAATAAGGTTTATGATTATTGTAATCATACTGTTATGTGGTAAACAGAGCAAACGCACCATCTAAAAGCAGCCCAGATAGATGGGTGTTCACAGATTCATATGTGTGTATTTGTTCATGTGCTATTTCACTATAAAGATACCTCACATTTCAAAGGGAGAGTTTTCTAAGACGGTTTTATTGCTCGGACGTTACACATTCATAACTCAGGAGAGTTTTCAATTATGTACACTAACGTTCAAAAGTTTTTTTTAGGAAACATCCTATGCTGTCTAGGAGAAACAACTATGATATTATTTTTCTTTGCGAGTTTTCTTGGATTCATGGGTGTGTGTTTGTGTGTGTCTGTCACATAGCAATTTAATGTTTTTCTTAGTAGACAAAGAAACACAAACCAGTATTTAACAGTATGAGTTCCAGTATGAACAAAAATAAGTGTGTCTGAGAGAGACAGAGACATAATTAGAACTAAAATAACTAACATTATCACTGAAGTGTGCACTTCCACATTTTATACTGCAGTTAGATCAAAGAAACACATTAATTATTATATGCTTATGAATGTAAAACTCACCTGCGCAGAGATACGTGTGTGTTTGCGCGTAGGCCTGTGTGTATGTACTTAACATGCTGAAATTTGCTTTCACTTGCCTGTGAGAGAGGATCATAGGATAACTTGTATGCTGTGAAATTCCGCCTGTTAAACACACACATAGTATACATTTTCTGAAACAAATGTAGGCGATGTTTGCATGTGCAATGAAAGTCTATGGGAATTTCTGGTGCGGGATGAGTTTGGGGTCTTTTCTTATCTTTTTTTTCAATAAATAAATACTTTAATTCAGCAAGGACGCATTAAATTGATAGTAAAGTCGTTTATAATGATACAAAATATTTCTATTTCAAATCAATACTGTTATTTTGAACTTTCTATTCATCAAAGAATTATGAAAATCAGAATTTTTCACAAAAAATATGAATCAGCACAACTGTTTTCAACTTATAATAATAAGAAATGTTTCTTAAGCAGCAATGCAGCATATTAGAATGATTTCTGGTGGATCATGTGACACTAAAGACTGGAGTAATGATGCTGAAAATTCAGCTTTGGTCACAGGAATAAATTACATTTTTAAATATATTTAAAGAGAAAACAGTTATTTTAAATTGTAATAATATAACCTGTAACCCGTTCCGATCAGCCTCCGTTAACCTTGCCTGATAGCTGCTCAAACTTCACTGGCCGATGGAGGACGTTTTTTGAGATACACGAATGTCCTCAGACAATCATGGAATCTTGGACAAAGACACTGCATGCCAATTTTCAAGTCGATCGGACTAACGGTGAAGTTATAGCCATTTTCATGTTTTTTTCATGTTATAGCGCCACCAAGTGGCCAGTCACCTTTTCACACGACCACAGAATGAGCTCTTACATAGGTGTGCTGAGCTTGGTGAAAATATCTCATTCCGTTCACAAGTTATAGCCATTTTAGTAAAAGTGGCTCCACCCACTTCTAACGTTTTGGATGCCCTTAGGGACCATGAATCAAAAGTAATTTATTTTTTATTTTTTTGATAATTATTGACAATTAGACTCCAGAGAATCTTGCAGTGTGTTTCCCGAAAGCATCGTTAGCCAACTATGGTCGTAAGTCCCATTGAACTCTATTGGTAACGATGGAACTTGCGACCATAGTTCGCTTTGGGAAACGCACCCCAGGTTTGGTTCCAATCGGGCCAAAAACTTAGGACTAGTTTGGATTTCAAAAAATCCAAAATACTCCAAAATTTCACCAGAATGAGGAATGTCCACCTTGAGCCAAGGATTCCAACGATATAAGTCACTTGAGTCTACGCCTAACGGTTTAGGAGCTATAAACGATTTTGTACTTTTGATCGCTGTAGTGCCCCCATCAGGCCGATCGGGGCGAGCCTTGGTGACATTGTAGGCAGTGTGAGGACTACCAGCCCTCTAAGTTTAAAGTCTCTACGACTTACTGTTTGGTCTGCCCGATCACTTTTAGGAGAGAATGCTGATCCTTGGAAATTTGAACAGTTACAATAGAGTTTCAACGCTACACACTTGAACCCCTAAAAAAAAAAACCTTAACGACCCCAAACTTTTGAACACTAATGTACATACTTAAGTTAAATTTGATATGAATAATCTGCCAGAATAAGCACCCAGAATAAATCGATTAGATACACTGACTAACGTCCATCCAAACTCTGGACGCCATTGGAAATTCATTGGAAATGATTTTATTGTTGCTGAATTACAGACCTCATGTTTGGTCTAAACTGGAAGTTTTAAAAGCCCAGCTTAAGGGCCAGATCAGATGGACATTCTCCTCTATAAACTCCTTGTTTTGGGTCACACATAACAGCTTTTTAAGTGCTCAGGCACCAGATAATAAAACGTTTAACACTGTACGCAGGAAAGATGAGAGAATGCTCAGACCGGCATGAGCGTAGCCTCTCATTTAGAGATTTTCACATGCTTTAAACTTCTATATGTTCATTTACTATGCTATAAAAAACAGCCACAGTGAGGCATGCTGGGAAGCGTGACGTGCAAGAGGCGGGGCTTCGTGAAGTCCAGTCACGCTAATCTCTCAGCACCAACACACATACACACACAATAAAGAAACAACATACACACAATTGCACATGCATCGTTTTGAAGTCAAGTGTGTGCATGCTGTATCCCACAATGCAATGCGCTAGACTTTGCCAGTTTGAATTGGACTAAATTGGAAGATAAATATGTCATCTGTCATTAATGACACATTATTTGCTTGGACTGCCATTCGTTAAGACATTTTACACTAAATTGGAGCTCATATGCAAAATAAGTAATTATTTATTCATGAGATGATATCTGAATGCAACTTGGTGAATTAAAAAATGCAAATGCAGCAATATTGAGGTTTGAAACACTCACTAGGTATGTACACTGAAAACATTTGGTGTATAATTTACTTTGAAACAACTTTTACTCAGGAATTGCTAGTAACACACTGAATTAAACATGACATTTTGAAGTAGAAAGACTGAAATAGTATTTTGTATTATGAGGAAAGCAGTATGCCAGTGATTCTGACTCAGTAATGCTCATTTCTGCAGCTGGTTTCTTTTCCTGTCGTGGATGGAAGTAATCAAGAGGCATTTTTGAATATTCATGAACACATACAGTAAACATTTTCTCAGCAAATAGGAAAATGTCTAGCAGCGATCTCGTGCAAAACTGAACGGTTGGCATATGCAATTACATGACATGCCACAAGGGGGATTCATCCTATATTAATTTATAATAAAACATACATTTTATCCCTCTCTATGCCTTGATGAATATCACTCCTTTCTCCACACCCTTCTATTGGTTCCTCCCGCCCACATTTCCCTCTTTCCGATGGCTTCTTCCCTCGTTCTCTCTCTTCCTGGATTCCTGTAATGCCAGCAGTGTAAGACTTCATTCAGCTCTTTTCATACAGACCGAACAAATATTTGCCTTCGTCATTATGACCCTAAATCACCATAATCTTACCTCTGTCTCTCTCTTCAACACACACACTTTAGAAAACCAGTGCAGCACAAGGGGACATTGTGAAGAAAAGTGTGATTTTAGAGGCCATTATGGCATTTTATAAAAATCTGAATTATGCAGAATTAAGTACTACTCATATCTGACAAATTCTAAAAATAATTCAAATATGGGTCAGTGACATGATGCTAAGACTGTAAAAATCTGATTTATATGTGTACAGTAACCTGAATTAACCTCTTCAGTGATGAACATGGTTTGGATTTATGCTTAACGTAAAAAAGTCATAATATTTGTAAAATACTTTTGAGTGAAAACTATTTTAGGTGAATGTCACAGAAACATAGTCCAGCTCATATTTAAAATAAAATAAAATAAATAGAAAATGTTAAATAAAATAAAATAAGGCTAAAAATAAAATAGGCTAAAGAATATTTTAGGACCATTGAGATTTATATGCATTGTGACATTGTTTTCAAGACTATTAAGCATATTTCCACATTTTATTCTTGAGGTACATTTTAATTATAAAAATTCCTAAAATATCTATATTTTAATCAGAATGCAATTTCTTATTTTCATTTTAATTTTGAGGTGAAATATAACTCTTTTATGTTTTTGAGAATCTCCCTTTTAAAGTCAATAATCAAAACTTTTGTTTTAAATAGTAAGTTGCAGTGTTTTCATGCAACCAACTTAAATACAAAGTTACATTTCTACAAGCATTTGTTTTAAATTAGAATTTTAAAGACTTTTCTTTCTAATTGTCTTGGACATTCTTTTCATAGACCCATAAAAAACAAATATTACAATACTAATGAAGAGAATTTCTTCTCCTGACCTTTGGTGACAACTGAAGGGTTACATGGTGATTCTGGTGTGTGTGTGTGTGTGTGTGTGTGTGTGTGTGTGTGTACTTACTTATGTCACTTTTNGCAGTGATGTCTTTCTTTAGTCTCTAGACCCTTCAGAAAGGGTAGTCCCTAAAGGTAGGGTATCCAGTCATACGTCCTCACATTGTGGTTAAGTAGGTATGTGTGTGTGTGTGTGTGTGTGTGTGTGTGTGTGCGTGTTTTTGTAACATATGAGGACACAAATGTGTATAATGACATGGGTATGACATAGGTATTACAAGAAGAGGTGACTTATGAGGACATTACCCATGTCCCCACTTTTCAAAAGGCTTATAAATCAAACAGAATGAGTTTTTGTGAGAAAGTAAAAGTGTGCACAGTTTCCTGTCATGGGTAGGTTTAGGGGTAGGGGTAGTGTAGAGGGACAGAATATACAGTTTGTACAGTATAAAAAAACATTACGCCTATGGAATGTCCCCACAATTCACAAAAACGAACATGTGTGTGTGTGCATGTGTGTGTGTGCAACGTTCTGGCCAGTTCTCTTCATCTGTCTTATGGCAGCAGGAAATTTGTAGATTTCCCTTTAAACCATGTGATTTACAGCCCTCTAAATTCTATACATGTACACACACATACAGTATATGCGCACACACACATTCATGTCTATAATCACCCATCTAACCTTACAACACTTCATTTCACTAATAAATGAGTGAAAGAGAGAAGGGACGGACTAATATCTCTCTCTCACACACACACACACACACACACACACACACACACACACTCACACACACTCACTCCTGCCCCTGGGGAAGAAGGAATAAACATTTCATTTCCCCTGGCCAGCATACAGGACGTTTTATATGATGTAAGAAAGAGTGAGTGTATCCAAGGTGGAGCTGGACAGAGATTAGGTGATTATACCGTTGGCACACTAAGCGTGCTGTTTCATTGGTTCTTACGTAAGAGGCACAGAAGTCTTGTATTCTTTTCAATAAAACTATCGGTATGACTACTGACATTCAGTATTGCTAATGCAATATAGATCTCTAAAATAAAGCAATTATAATGCATGCAAAACTGCATAAATTAGCGGTTACCAAAAACCTAGTGAGCTACCCTGCAGATTTTGAACACTATATTAACAGTACAAGAACAGTTTCTCACATCAAGCACACAAAAGACTCAACTGATAATTGATCTCAAAAGATTAGCACATGCTGCTCAGCTAAGAACATTTCTAATAAACATCAAAAATACATAATATACTAGATCAAATACTTTTTGACAGAAGTGTGACCTACACTCTTAAAAATAAAAGTTTGCACAGCAATGCCATAGCAGAAATAATTTTCAGTTCTCCAAAGAACCTTTCAGTGAACAGTTCTTAAAATAACCCTTTTTTTTCTTTCTTAATTTTTAGAATATTTAAATAATCTGAAGAACCATTTTTCACAAAAAGAACCTTTTGTGCAATGGAATGTTTCCATGGATGTTAAAGGTTCTTCATGAAACCATCAATGCCAATAAAGAACCTTTCATTTTAAGAGTGTATTTTTAACAGTACAATTAAAAAAAAAAATAATAATAATATATATATATATATAAAAGCATATTTCTAGTCAACACTTTCAACCCATTCTGGGATTGCCTTATATATGAAGAATAAATGTAAAGCTGGCTTAGATTTGAAGTATCTTTAGTTATCTTTGAAAGCATCATGTTTAGGATAATTATTACCTCTAAAAGTTGAATTTAAGGGCCCACTGCAGAGCTGCATGAGGAAGACCTGGCCCTATTTCCAGGCAAAACACTGAAGTCATCCTCCGCTCTCATTAATAAGGCTGCTGCTCTGTGGTTTAATACTAGCAATAAAATACATGTTGGTTTCAGGCACTTTTACATATCAGCAACTTTAGCCATACATTCCTGTTACAGCTTTCAATAGACCTGGCACTTTCTTGCAGGATACAGCAAACAGGGCAAGACGTGTTTTTAGGAAAACCTTTTCTAGCAAAAGTGTTTTTGCCGTGTTTTTGGTACCTTGGTAACAACAATATTTTAGTAACTAACAATGTTTTTGATCATTGCAAGTTGCCATTAATGTGAAAAACCTGAACAATTAATTAAAAAAAGGTTTAAAAATAGAAATGCAAAACAGAAATTATAATGATTAATCAAAACTGAAATCCCAATATGGCTTAGTGTTATCAAAGCAAACCAAGGTGCGTCTCAATCAGATCCACAGTTCAGTAGTCAGGGCACTGATCAGGGAGTCGTCCAACTCCATTTTAAGTGTTGTCTAAGGCCTTCTGAAGTGAAGCAATGCCTTGTTATAAGAAAAATATCCATATTTATAACTTTATAAACTAGAATCTCTGTCGATTTGCGGCAGAAGAGTAACCCCTGACCCGACACATGACAGATGTTACCGGAAACTAGTGATTATAGTCTATAAAATATGGATATTTTTCTTACAAAAATGTATTGCTTCACTTCAGAAGGCCTTTATTAACCCCTTGGAGACGTATGGATTACTTGTATGATGGATGGATGTGCTTTTTGGGGCTTCAAAATCTACTATTCACTACCATTTTACAGCTTGGAAGAGCCAGGATATTTTTTTTATATAACTCTGATTGTGTTCATCTGAAAGAAGAAAGTCATATACACCTAGGATGGCTTGAGGGTGAGTAAATTGTGAGATAATTTTCATTTTTGGGTGAACTAACCCTTTAAGCCTCCCTGCAGTTTTCCACAAAAATAAAAGCTCAGTGGTAATGTTTGAAAATGAAAACAGCCATAAATATTAGTATTGTAATTTTATAGTTGTTTTTTATTATTGTTACTATATTATTTTTTCCTTAAATATTGGTTCAATTTCTCATTAATGCAATTATCTAATCAACCAATCACATGGCAGTTGCTTCAATGCATTTAGGGGTGTGGTCCTGGTTAAGACAATCTCCTGAACTCCAAACTGAATGTCAGAATGGGAAAGAAAGGTGATTTAAGCAATTTTGAGCGTGGCATGGTTGTTGGTGCCAGACGGGCCGGTCTGAGTATTTCACAATCTGCTCAGTTACTGGGATTTTCACGCACAACCATTTCTAGGGTTTACAAAGAATGG